>JXSR01S007891.1:128311-149954 GCA_000969725.1 Ophiothrix spiculata
CTCAGTTATACGTTTTACTCCCTGACAAACTTTGATGAACCATAACTTGACTTCTGGAAATCGTGTGAAGTTCATTAAGGTGTCATTTTAATCATTAAAGCATTGTCTTTGCAAATAATTAAAAAAAGCGAAAATGACAAATCTCGCTTTTACTGCTGGTTTGGGCTGGACGGTAACATATTTGTCTTCCTCTCGTGTCTGTATTATTTCATTCAATTAATTCGATCTCTTTAAATGAAACCAAGTCACTGCATAACGCATGGCTGGCTTATATTTCTGGAAACATTGTCTTGGCAGAATATTTACAGTATGTCAAGTGCGTTGATCTCATACATATCCGTCTAATGATGTATTCAATTCTCTTGAGCGTATCATCTGATATCTAAACCAACTGCTGTGCATGCGTTGAACCATTAGAGTTCGTAATGTATGAAGTCAATACTTTTTAGAACAGAATAGAACAGAATAATTGTAGTTTTCAAACTAATGCGATACGAAACATTAACAATTGTGTATTTCGTAATGTATCTGTATTCAATCTTGTGTAGCGGATGATAAGAATACCTCATGATTTCCCATGTTCTTAGAGGGGACCTTGTAAGGTTGTTAAGGCTTTTGTAGGGAGTATCACGATCATGTAAATGTCAGACACTGTTAAAATTACAGGATTAAGTGATATAGTAATACGATAAATTGCTTAATTTTAAATACACATGTACTCATCATTTTGTAAAGGCCTTGCATTTTTTTTTAATTCATCAAAATTAGTTAGGGGTCACTTCAAAATTCAACTGGCGATTGTCTGCCGATTCTGGGCTGTTCGGGCTGGTTCAACCAATAAACATTACCAAACCACTCGAAATCGACCAGAACCAGCAGAAAACCGCAGGCTGAGTTTCAAGCGGCCCCTTTACGAAAGCTTGAATTTTAAATTGCTTACCCTATTATTATAGCACAGGACGTATTCCGCCCTCTTTTTTTATACAAACCTTTGACTTTAAATTATTAGAACAAACTTTGATAAAGAAAATTAAAGAAGTTCAAGTAAAGTCAACGACAGCTTCGTTTGGTTTTAAAGCTTTTAGATTGTTTTAATGAAATCAGCCAGGTAAAATAACACAAATAATTACCGAAAGAAAAAACAAAGGAAGAATGAAATAAACATGATAACGCGTCAACGATAATATTGACTGCATTTGACAACCTATGGGTATTGATTTTAGGGTTGTAAGCTGTTGTATGCACTGATAAGTAAAAACGTGATACGCTTCATTTTGTTTGCTTGTAGATACTTCATTTAATAGCTTGTAACTAAAGCAATTCCCCATAAATATAGCCATACAGAGTCCAGAGGAAGTATGCTCAAACAAAAAAACTAATTTCTATTAAACGCCCAATTTCATCTCAACCAACTGTTAGAAAAGTGTATGCATAATATTCGTGGTACAGTAGATATTGCTTGATTTATGATAGATCACTGCTCATTTCAGCTTGAATTTGTCAAGGAATATAAAAGAAAGGAGCTTGTGACAGCACTCACTGTGATGCATGGTGTCGGTGAGGTGAAGAAACACTCCCAAGAGAGTATGATGGTAGGATGCACGTGTCATTTTGCATTAAAACCACCCGACTGCAAACGGAGAGCCGCAAATAAGCGTGTCTATTTAAACACGAAACGGAACTATGTAAGGAAATACATGAATGCAAAATGCAGAAATGCATCAGGATGATTCAGATTGTACGCTCCGATATAAGGGTTAATTACGTGTGACCTGGTTTAAATATTTTGTGTAAGATGAGGGACTTATCAATAAAATCACAAATAAAATTGCTTTCTGTATTGATGGAATTACTATCAAGCAAAACATAAAACACCATACACCCGTTAAGGTCTTGGTTCAACTGTTCTCCTGATTCTTCTACGATTTTCCCATGGTGCGTTCTAGATGTATCGAGATGCCTCGCGTGTGCACATTGAAAGCTTATTGATGCGTAGTAATTAAAAAAAGATTAGTGATGTTTCCTTGATGTCATTAAAATGTCTTGAAGTATTGAATAGTTTATTGAGCTTTTAAAACTTTTCAAACAAACATTTCAACAGTGACTTCTATATCTGAATTGCTTCAGAAGACCGTCGAGAAAGGTTCCTAAACTATCGCTGCTATATTGACTACAAAATTTCCAAAGATATTAGGTGGGAGAGAGATCTAGAGAACTGCCAAAATCATTTTTAGCATTGAGATATCTTAAGATGCATCCATAATATTATTTCTGATTAAATTTACTGTGAAGTTATCCAGATATTGGAAAACCATTTGCAATGTTCAACCCGTTTAGAAATCATTTTTTATAAATCCCAATGGATCACAATATGTTGATTTTTTTTAATTTTCCTCTTATATCAAAGTTCCTTTATTGAATAGAATGAAAAGAATTGTCCTCTTACTCTTACTATTGAATAGTATACCCCAAAAACATCAAATATTACCAAAACCTCCATAGAATAAGACCCAAACCTTTTGCACAGTTACACACATACAAATATTATTAAAGGGTTATAAATTATAGGAGCGTGGCCGAGTGGTAAGAGCACGGGACTCGTAGTAATGCAGAGGTTGTGGGTTCGAGCCCAATTGTCGGCACTGCCGGTCGGACCATGTCTCTTTGTTTCCTTAGGCAAGAAACTTTACTCGAATGGCTCCATGGTTCAGAAGTCATGTAAAAGCTGTTGGTCTCCTGTGCAAAAGCTCCTTCTTGGATTCTGTTGAATCTATAAAGTAACAGCTAGACTGCATTAAAACATCGTCAAATATGTCAATGCAAGTATAAACTCCTCATAATGCTTTGGTATATTCGTATATAGAAACTTTAACCCTCGTCTACAACCCCCTCCCCTAAGGTTTTTCCCCCACTGCATAAAAACGCAAAAGCAACCGACCCCAGGTATTTGGGTAATCTCTTTTACATCCTTTTGGGGGGGGGGGTACTACCTAAGGTGGGGTTAGTGTAGGCCGTCAAAGTTGGGGTGTAGGGGGAGAAGGAGTGAAGCCCCGGAAAATTTTCAGTCGCAATTTTGAAAAAGAATGCTATGAAACTGAAACTTGCAGGGTATGTTAGAATTATCATTTCCCTTCTTTATTAACCAAAAACTCGATGAAAATCGGTCATTTAGAACTTTAATAGCAAAATTTTGATTTTGGTGGGCATTTTTGCCAAAATCCCAATTTTCCGATCCAAACGAGCTTTATGACGTCATAATTACGTAACGCCTTGACTGATTCTTGTGATCTTGGTATAATTGGATAGGAGAGGACCATACCTATCTATTGATAGCAAAACTAAGTTCATAGGGGGTTCCGTTCAAAAAAAATTAGAGGGGTTGCCCCCCCCCCCCCCCCCCAACCTCATCCCCTTGGGTAGTCCGAATATCAGACATTATTATAAAACATATTTTTAAAGCCAGGGCACCTCATTACAAGTTTTGGGTCTTTCCATTCATGATAAAAGGTAAAAGGATTTGCATTCATACAACCAATAGAATTGAAGGGGGGGGGGGAAGGCAGCAATAGCAAAACATCATGGTGTTCGTTATCTGATTGGACGCAAAAGATTTGAAAATGTCACTCACCCCGAAAAGGGGGACTTTGCGACAGAACACTTTTCGAAATTGATGAAAATAGGCAGTACAAACTAAAGAAAATAATAAGAATTCCCGTTGTAAAATGTGATTGCCTTGACCAATTCAGTCAGGGCCGCTCGTTCGATCCAGCGTGAACGCTGATTTGAGCGATCACGCTTGATGCAGCGTTGTATTCACGCTCGATGAGGAGAGATGTCAAGTGCACACATGATTGGTCAACATTTCGCTTCACTACACTGTGTCACTCAAAGCTACACTGAATATTTTTTGTTACTAGTAAATGTCTCCAGATTGTCAAACTTTTGACCTCGTCAAAAAAGAATTTCACCGAGGAATTAATTTGTGGCAACGGCAAAAGCATCGTTGTACGTCGCAAGTACGCCTTATTAAGCGTGGCCGCTGGATTGAGCGATGCCAACGTTACTGTCAATTCATGTATCATGGGTGATTAATGTAGGAGCAAAATGATTGATAAATATATAATTGCCTTAAGTGTTATCTACAAAATTTGAATGTTTTTTACAAAAAAAAATTAATAATGGGGATAAAACCCTCTAAGATTTTTATTATGGGTTAACCTAGTCCTGGCACCATGACTTGACTTAGTGTCAAGTCATGGGAAATACTATGTAGTAAAACTGCCATTTAAGCATGTGTATACAGAGCATCTTGAGGCTAAGTCCACACTGCAAATTCAGCCAAAATATTGAAGTTGCTTACAAATTTTATGATTAATATGCTTCTTGAGAGTCTTGTGCATCTCATGATAGGTAATTTGTTAACATTTAGAATCACAATGTGTGATTTTGAGGCCAAAACTTACCTTGTAAGCTGCAACATTGGGTTTCCGAATTTGACAACCTCAACTTTGTTTATGTCCAGATTTTGGATAATAAATTTCATCTTTGGATTTAAATTAGTTTTGTAATGATTCTACACTATTTAAAGATGTTGTCTGTTTTGAGAGAAATTTTTTTGGGGTTTTAATTTCTTAATTATTTCATGTCAAAACTTAGAAAGCTTAAACGGCAATGTAACTCCACATATTCCTTGTAACTCTGGACACTTGGTCCTGAGTTACAATTATTGGAACTAGGGTTAACCGCACTTGTATTGACGAATGTCGGTGATGACAATTTGTACCTAAATGTCCTTTTTAATAACTTTCAATGCCCTAAGTTACTAAATCCATCTGTGTAGCCATTTCCACATTAAAAACACTCCATTCATAAACCTGCTCCTCAAATTTTAGTTTTGTTATGACCATCTTTTGCACGTGTATTCGAACAGGAGAAATACAACCAAAATCTTACCGACAAATACCCTTATCATTGTTCATATTAACATGATCAAAGAAACATACTATTCAACCTTGATGCTCACTTCAATAATCTACATGTAATTGAAAAAGGTTCTTTCTTCCTTCACAGCGTTGCACTTGAAAGTAAATTTTTACCACTTTTCACTAAATATGCAACAATATGTTGAAATTAACTTTTTCTTGATTTTTCCCACATAATAATGCCTTTCTATACAGTCATTTCTACAATCATAAATTTCTTATGCAAAGAATCTCCAATTTAATTTTTGTCACGACTATCTTTGAAACGTATACGTATATACAACGAAGAAACAAACAAAACGTTAACGGCTGCTATTAATTTTTTTGTTTATACAATGTTAACATTCTATCGACCCTTGATACTCAATTCTATGATCTGATTAAAAAAGGAAATTTCTTCTATCTTGGCAAAGTTATACTTTCACAGTACATTTTCCACTTATTTTCTTGATATCCATACAATTTTCCTTCCCCTATGTTGAAAGTCTGAAAATACCCACCACTTGATGTTCCTTATTATATTTACATGACACCAGATTCAGTTAAATTTTATTCTTAAATAGCTTACAGTAATTACATTCTATGTTAGATATACATAAATGAGACTGGGCAAGGATCCCGGGACCAAAGTGCATATGGATCTCGTTTACAAATGTCCTACTATTTTAGATGTTTCCTGATCAATCTATTTGACGCGCACCTCAGTTGCCATGCAAAATAGTTTTGTCACGTTGTCGGGGTACAGCGGTTATTATTTGTATGATAGAGCCAGGTTACATTTAGTTTAGTAAGCTGCTCGACATAAGGTGCGCATACCGGGATACCCCGTAAACACTTCTTGTGTTTTTAAAGTTCTTTGATGCAACACACGCAATTTTGTTGTGTAAGGAATGAACGTAAACAATAAATGGCGATAAAAGTCGTTGTTCATAAGTAAAATATTCACAAGACAACCAGAGAATACCAGAGGAAACAATGATGTTGCTGATTGTAGCGGGCATGCTCTATCCAGCAAAATAGGCACTCGCTCAATCGAGCGTACCGCTGCATGCAGCAGTACGGTCAATTGGGCGAGTGGCCCCGACTGAATTTCAACAAATAAGGTGTCATTTTAAAGCTTGGAAAATGCTACAAAAGATGAAATGATAAAATCAAAATTGATATCATCTGCAAAGTCACTCCTTTCGAGTTATCATGGTTATAAAATTACATTAGGGATGCTCTCCAAATTGTCCCTTTGAAATCAAAGAGATCCGTTAAGCTCCCTTTAAACATAATTCCTTAGGAATGCAATGTAATTCTTTATATTTTTACTTGAGAATTATTAAATCCCTTCTTTCAGACTCCCTAATATCCCTGTAGAATTTATACCTCAAGAGGATTCCCATTTTTTTTTAACAATCAAAAATAAGTTTAAAGGGAGCTTAGAGGGACCTAAAATTTTAAAGGGACAATTTTGGAGAGGATGCCTTACCTTAACGCCATGGTTTGAACATTTAAACGTCTATCTTATTGTGCAGTTACATTTTGGTGATGATGATGATGATGAAATAGTTAAAGAAAGAGAAAAGCACACATAACGCATTAAAATTTTCATTCGGCCTATTATTATTAATAATAATAATAATACGGTGCTTATGAAGCGCTTAACACCGGAGTCTCTAAACGCTATACAATCATAAGAAAACTATATACATAGACATAATATACAAAATTAAAGTTATACATACATACATACATACATATATACTAAGCAAGGCATGAACAAAATACAGTTATATGAAACAAGGAACTTATTTACCAAAAGCAAGTTTAAACAAATGTATCTTAAGGCAAGATTTAAATTGATTGACAGTTTGACAATTCTTTACATGAAGTGGCAGAGTATTCCAAAGGACAGCAGAAGCTTTTTGGAAAGAACGATCACCATAAGTAGCAGTAGCTGTTGATGAAGACACAATTTTAAATTGAGAAGCAGAACGTAAATTGCGAGGTGGAATATACTTCTTAACAAGGTCCTGCAGATACACAGGTGCCAATCCATGTAGAGATTTGTATGTTAAGACTAAAACTTTGAACTTAATACGGTATTCTACTGGCAGCCAATGTAATTGTTGTAAGACAGGAGTAATATGATCACAAAACCGTGTGCTAGTAACCAGTCTTGCCGCCTAATTTTGCAATCTTTGCAGTTTGGAAATGTGTGAGTCAAGAAGGCCATAAAGAAGGCTGTTACATTGGTCAAGGCGACATGTAATAAATGCATGGACTAATTTAAGTTTCGGTCGTCTTTTGGTCAAGAAAATGTCTTATTCGACCAATTTTATACAAGGCGAATGAAGCAGCACGACATAAATTGTTAATATAACTATCCATTTTAAGATCATTTTCAAATATGACCCCGAGGTTGCGTGCATTCATAACAGGTTGAATCGACACATTGGCAATTTCAACAGATGGTAAATAAGAGGATGTTCGGAAGCGAGATGTTACATGAATTACTTCAGTCTTATCCTCATTTAATTTCAATCCATTTGCAGTAGAGCAAGATTTAACATCATTTATACATTTCTCAAGTTTGGAAATAACAAAATTATTAATATCCGAATCCCGTTTCAAAATAACATAAATGTGTGTATCGTCCGCATATAACATTTTTCCAAAGCCATGAGATTCAATGATATCTTCAATTGGTGCAGTATACAAAGTGAACGATACGGGACCGATAACAGAGCCCTGTGGCACACCTTCAAGTGGAACATAAGGTTTGGATAAACATCCATTTATAATAACAGATTGGGAACGATTCACAAAATACGATTTAAACCAATTCAAAGCGGATCCAGAAACACAATATCTACAATGCAAGCGGTCAAGAAAAGAATTGTGACTAATATTGTCGAAAGCTGCAGAATAATCCAAGAGTATCAAGACAGCTTCATCACTTTGGTCAACAGCCAACAAAAAGTCATTATAAACACGTAGAAGTGCAGTTTCAATGCTATGGCAAGATCTATAAGCCGATTGTGTTCTGCTGCAGAGGTTGTTTGAAGATAGATACTCTTGAATCTGAGAAGCACAAACACGTTCAATTGTCTTTGCAAGAAACTTAAGATTGGCAACAGGCCTATAATTTTTCAATATTTCACAATCTAATTTTGGTTTCTTTAAAAGAGGTGTAATTTGTGCAAATTTCAAAACATCAGGAAAGCTGCCATTTTGAATTGATAAGTTAATAATTTTAGTAATGATTGGCAACAACTCTTTCAGGCATTTCTTTAGCAACCACGTTGGAATAGGATCCAGACTGCATGAAGTTGAAGACGATTTCATAATAATTCGGAAAATGTAAAATTGCATTGTTCTTGAATTGGAACAGAAACTTTGTTTTGGGGCGAATTGTTGAGGACATTTTTGATTTTTTGAATTTTGTCTGTGAAGAAGTTCGAAAAACGTTCAGCTAAAGCGGAATCAGAATCGTCAGAGGGTAACACCTTAGATTCTTTTGGTGTACATAATTTGTTGATTTTCTGAAACAGTTGCTTTGAAGTACAGTCTTTTAATTCTTGGTAATGGTAACTTTGTTTAGCCTGTTTAATCATTTGTTTGTAGTTATTAGAATGATCTTTGAAAATTTGTTTGTCAATTTCTAACTTTGAAGATAGCCAACGCCGTTCAAGACGCCGTAATTTCAGTTTCATGTAACGCAATTTCTCGTTATACCAGGGCGCATTTGGACGACACCTTATTGTACCAGTTATTAAAGGTGTATGTTTATCTTTTAGATCATTAAGAACCTTTTCATATTGAAAGACCAAATCATCCAGATCACAAGCTGGTGACTTATACAAAGTAGAATTCATTATATCAGAGCAAAATTCATCAATATCAATATCACGAAATTTTCGAAAAGAGATTGTCATTTTCGCTGGTTTTGGTCGTACAATATCTAAATTACATAATACTGCAGAGTGATCAGAAGGCAAGTAGCTTGTAACATTTATATTTGAAACCAAGTTGTCAGTACTACGGGTAATTATGAGATCTAGTGTGTGTCCATCTTTGTGTGTGGGTCCGGTTACAAACTGTGTGAGTCCAGCAGAGGTAAAGATACCAGAAAAAATTGATGCTTCTCTATCGGCGGGATTGTCTACATGAAATTTTATTGAATCACGTTACATTGATTAACACATCAATTCTTTTCAAATCCTCTGTCATACATATCCACATAAAACCCTTGCTCATGCTCAATACATTGTTAACATCTTTTGGCGATAACATACCAGTGGTCTTTGCAGCACAATTGCTCAACAGTAAATACATAGAGCTACAAAATAGTCTTCAGATCAACTGCAATTAATGCAGGGATTGCACTTATTGCTGAGAGGATCCTTGTCCTTATCTAATCAAAAATAGGCTCTACCTGTGTCATTATGCAAGAGATGCCCTGACTTAAAAAAAATACTAGATATAATGATGTCTGTTGCTGGAACATAATTATGAAACAATGGTCCGAGCTCTAATATGCAAGGTAGCACGGTTAAACAGGGAAATAATTCATGCTCCATTCAAAGGGGCTAAATGGTATGTATTCTTTTAAACATATCAGTAACTGGATATATGAAAGATTAATCCATGCTAGGAGAGGCTTTGAGTGAATACGACATTGTTGTATTATGTGTTCGATATTTCGATATGACATATGGAAGGGCCCTGTTGTTGCACATCTTTATACTCGTATTTAGCACGTCGTGATCCAATTGGAAAAATAACACAAACCAGTAGCGTAACCATAAATTTTCATCTGAGGGGGCGAGCAGGGGCAAAATAAATTTTGTAGGGGGGGGGGGCAAATATATTGCTCAGACACAAAAAGTTACATCCAAAAATTTTCCATGTAGCAAATCACCCAAAGCTTAAATTTGTAAAAATCCCAGTTTTATAGTAACAAATGAGCTATTCTAGGGAAAATTTTCGGTGTTTGTTTATATATGAACAACATTTTGGAAACATTTTGAAAAATAAACCCATAAGAGGGTAAATTTTGTATAGTTTCACCAACAGTGTATTTTATATTTATATTTTATTCTTTTCTTGATTTCATTTGGGGTGCAAAGCGAGAGAATTACCGCTGCGCTACCTGCATCGGTCAGATGCTAGTTGATATGTAAATTGTGTTTTGATTAGCTTTAGAAACATACTCCATATGCACATACAACAGAACTAATGCTTTATGAAATTCAGAGACCAATATATACGCAAAATATAATTTCAAACGGACACCATATTTAAAAAGGCGGCCATCTTAAATGCATAACTATGTAGGTAATGTTAGCCTGTAAAATATCATTCATAATGATCCCCAAGAAAACTAATACCACTCGCGGAGAGATCTGGGGTGCATGGTGACCTTTTCAGCTCATGGTTTAACATTCTACTAAACTAAATATTGATTTTCACACCGGTTGACCGCTCACATACTTAAAGGTGCAATTCATGATTCTGATGTAACAATAACCTCACCACTTTTCTAGCAAAATAAAAAGAAGAGTACAACATAAATGTGTGCTGAAATTTTCACCTAATTCCGACCATTCGCTTTCAAGTTATGAGATTTTCAGATTTCTGTAAAATCTCCGTAGGCTACTATGCTGTAATTAGTGTCGGGGCCCCGACAGTAAATAGAAAATGACACATTTTCTCACTTTTCTCAAAAATGTAAGAAGTTAAAAGAATGGTTTGGGGATCGTACTTTATACCAGTCAAGGATTCGTCCTAGGTAAAAAACTCAATTTTGATAGAGGTGACCTTGAGAATGACAAGTGGATCATGAATTGCCCCTTTAAGTGGTAATCTGCTCGCCACAGCACCTAAAATTTGAACCCATAATGGCGTAATATTTAACAGCAAATTGCATCTCTAAATGGTGTAAGATGATATAAATCTCACCCCAAATTGCACAATGACGTAAGTTTGTAATAACCTTTTTCTTACATATTAGGTACTAAAAGTGAAAAATTAAAGTTATTTTGTTCATTAACATGAAGTCAATACCTATTTGCTCTTGTTTTTATGCAAAAAATGTACAACAGGATACTCAGCTAAGAAACACTACGTGAAAATTGGTGAAGTAGCTTGAATTTACAACCCTAAATGGCGTAAAGTATGTTGAAAACTACCCCTTTGTCAAAAGGTGTAGACGTCACTGGTGGGTCAAAATCAGACTTTTTTTATGATGAGAATGAGAACCAATTGGCATCCGGAGCGGTCCACCAGGATTCTCATATTTACTAATTATCTCATCTAAAATTTAATTTTTATCCTTCTGGCCCTTATCAATAGCTGTATCTAAATGGCGTAAGATGATATAAATCTCACGGTTTCCGCTTTGGGAGTAGGCTGTTGGTATCCAACTGCAGTCGTTTATGCACCGTTGTATAATCATTATTTTGTATTTTAATCTTTAATAGTATTTCTATGTAAAGTCATTTTTACTGCAAGTTTTTACCTACTTACACATATCAGAATATTACAATTTTTGGCGTACATATGGGATCGAGTCTATAATTTATAGATAATACTTTACTAGTGATGTCACGTCCGTATTAAGGTAAAAATGATGTCAATAGACTACTTTAAAAAAAACGCCTTTTTGCCGAAACCTCATAATATCATGATGTTCGAACATTCGGCTGTTTTCAAATTTTGACAGATTGTAGGCTTGATACTTTTCATTGAATTACAAATAACGCCCTCTTTGAGCTGTGAAGTGCCTGTTTTTAGTGTCTACATTGTCTACATTTTGTCTGATATACGCATTCGCATAATTTACTTTCAAATTGAGCATTCCAATGAGGCAAAAAGAGCAATTTTCATGTAAACAAAAGAAAATCTCAACGCTGCCTGGATAGGTAATGCATGACTAACCCCTGCCATAATCCATGGTTCGAGTCCCCGCAAATGCAGTGGAAACTATTTATCTTTTCATGATTAAAAAATAGTTAGGATTCACATTTTCCTGAGCAGATGGATTCCATTTACCCTTAAATGGTGCAATAATGGTGCGATAAGTCTACATATTGTAAACTATTACGGTATCCACCGTAAGAGTAGGCTACGGGTAACCATCCGCGGTCGTATATAAATGTACATACTGTGAACTTCCACGGTTTCCACTTTGGCAGTAGGCTGTGGGTATCCACGTGCAGTCATTTACGCAGTCATTGTAACACCATTATTTTGTATTTTTAATCTGTGAAGGTGTAAAATTTTAACCATGTGCGCTTCTAAATTTAATTGATTTTGTTATCTATAGTCGTCATTCAACCTTTGTATATATATATATAAATATATGTTTTAGTTATATCATGTAGTCATTTCTATGTATATATTCAATGTCGTCAATTATATATGCAGAGCCCCGTATTGCTGAACGGGCTATTTACACGCTGACTTCAATTCATCACAATTACTTGTCATCGTGTCGCATCACTTTCTTTTCTTATTACAGATGGTCATTGTGGAAGACTTAATTTGGAATCGTAATTGCAATTCAATGTTGCCTTCGGAATTCTTGTAATTGACTATCATACGCGTTATTACAGTTACAATGTTTAGAATAAGTCAAGACGATTATAACCAAACTCGTCGTGTTAATTCTTGTTTTATGTTTGGATGTTCAGGCATTCTAGTGAGCGTGTTCAAACATTATATGAAAACAAGCAATGGAAAGAGAACTCATGCAAATAATTTTATTTAGAAAAATCAACACTTTGTACGTCTTTGGTACTCCCAAATAAAACGCACGCACATTTTCCATTACTTTATGAAAATTTAGCATGTAAGGCATCCGATTTTTAATTTTCAGGCATTTTAGACATTTTCAACTTTGCAAACAGGTTGAGAGAATTTAAAAGTGCATTGTGTCTTAGCACATGACGCCAAAAGAGTAACAAACACACATGTCACGTAAATTACCCAAACGTTTAAATAACTTTCTATAATGCTTCTACCAAAACTTTTTAAATAATTTTCTATTATAAAACTTTAATGCATAACTGATATGTGTCATGTCACAAGGAGCACTATAAAGTACCTGCGCGTAATAACATCTTCCTTCAAATCTAACTATTGATGAGATGTGTACCTATGTGGTACTGTCAACCTGTTGCCCTTATTGCGAATTTATCTGTTAACTCTTTTTATCAGTGTTATAAAATAGTGAAATGTGTTTAAAATGTCAAAAGTACAGAACAATGTCTTTCTTAATGGACAAACTAGCCTTTGTTTAATAAACTCGGTACACTTTAAATTTCATTTGCTGTTAACTTCCGTCCGTTTCTAGGAAAAGAACATTATTGTTAAAGAGTGTTGTTCCTTATCACTACTAATAGCGGTGTCATGTTTCAAACATCCTAGGGTGTCATAGTTGCATCTAATTTAAGTTTCGATTGTTTTCCTGACTAATTCGTCAAAATACAAAATTTTAGCTTTTTTGAATATACGCCCTGGTCTCATAACCAATTGTCACCGACCGTTGTCTGGTAAGCCGGAGGAAGCCACAACGCCGCAACGCCGATATGACATCGGTATGACACCGATGAATTCCTGCAAGCTCTTGCGATGCCCGGTCGAATGAATTTTTTTCTGAGTTAAAACCTTGCGGCTTGTATACAATGTATTCAGTCATGGTCTAGTAACAACTGGCATGCTCCCGGCGTCTCGCCTGCTTACGGACACCGTCCGGATACTGACCGGATACTGACAGGACACCGGTCGGTGTCCGATCGGTATCCGCTGAATTCTACCCGATATGACGCCGTAAACACATCGTAACCTGTCCGCAAGGTTATTTGACCAGGGTATTCGCTGTGTGAATCATTGACATACATGTACATACTGTTAAGACCTTAAACAAGGATCAAGGTCAGAATTAACCTTTCGGGTACGAGCTAAAAGCAAAGCAAGAATAAATACACTGTAAGTCCAGATTTTAACAACAAAATATCAAAACAACAATGTATTTAGAATACAAGCAATTTAACAGTGTAACTATCTTATCTGCTTATCTACGGATTTTGTTTACTCACGAGTGGCTTCTGACTTAAACGAGTTAGCTAATAATATTCCACGGTAAAGTCCTTTATGGCATATGTGTGAATGCCCACAAGTCCAGATCCAAAACAGTACAAAAGTGTCTGATAACTCCTTCCAGCTTCAACAGTATAACGTTCCGAATAATGTTCAATATCAGTCAATATAAAACTCCAAATGACTTCTGCAATCTCAAACGTCTGATCCACGGCTAATATAAAAACGATCCACAATCCAGCGACTAAACTTCTGCACTATAACAGCTATGCATAAAACTACTCCAAAAAGGCAGCAAATAATCTGATGATATCATCTCCAAAATCCAATCCAATCTGCCTCTAATTCCTTCAAAATCTCTCAATGAAATATCTCCAATAGCCACAAAAGTTGACTGAAAAAGCTTCCTATATAGCTAACAAAGCTGACTGACCTCAAATATAAAAATGAATCTCCTTTTATACTGCTATAAATGTATCTGGAAAACCCTCTTAATTCCATGACATTCTATCAAACACAATGCTAGAATTCTCTGGCCAATTCTACAAGAGTAATGGGAAATTCCGTACAGTCAAAACAAACTTGTTTACATATAATTCACAATAGCTTCTTTGTGCTGTAGTTATTGATAGCCCATTCCACTTCCTAGTAATCCTTTGTTCCCAATGGGGGAATAGACCTACTTGACCTTTATATGAACACCTGTGCTGCAATATTTTATACTAGAACAAATTCGGGCAATTGGCCATTACAAAATTAAATTGTGTAAACTTTATAATCTTAATTATGAAATAAGTCAGGGATAGTAACAATACACAAATGCAAACGGCCGCTTTAGAGGCTTTCCCGAGGTTTTCCCTACGCTTTCCTCTTCAGTGCATCATTGAACTGGTGCAACATCCTATGTGCTGTTTATGAATGTTGTCAATCATCCATGACCCGGTGACCAAGCTCCGTGACCCGGTCTCGGGTCACAGACCAATCGCCGGAACATCACCATTCGGCTTGAGGATGCGCCCAGGATCGGGCGTGAAACGTTGCCGTTTCATAGAAGTAAGTGATATCCAGTAGAACAGATTTAACACAATTTTCCTATGTGCTGTTGGTTTGTTTTGAATGTAATGATGGTTTTGTGCAGGGTCATAAGCATCTTAAATAAAAAAAAAAAGTTGAGGCCGGATCCATTTATTCCAGTTTCATCCCCTTGCTGTGAACCAATAAGGCCATTGGGAGACAATTGATAGTGCAATGCAGCTTATGCCAGATTGTTATTTGATTTTCTTTCCTCAAGGACTGAACCTATTTTCACTGCAACTTTTTATGAAAAGGGGGGTAATGACTCTACCAGTGGAACAAAATTCAAAGTTAAACTTAGTTTGCTCTCTGACATACTAATTTTCCTCAAGGGTATTCATTTATTTCTTTATTCTGCAGTGTTAACAATTGCACTGGATGCTATATTTTAATACACATGTACAATGTACAACATTTTGCGAAGAAGTCTTGTAGGTAAATTTTGTTATTTCTTATTTTAACACTATTCAAGAAACTGAAATTGAATGCAAAAAAAGTTTCATATGATTGCAATGACTCTTAAAGTCGCTCATATCTATTATACAATTTAATGCAAGTTCGGATCGTTGGTTAAGAATAAAACCTGTTTTAATGTTGGTTTGCACGGAGTAAGGTTAATTGTCCAGGTTCAAAATTAAATTTGCTCTCAGCGCAATAAGCCTTTTCAGGTATGGCTGACCTGACATTGCACACTCGACTAAACATCTTTTGTGTTTCCCGGGTTTTACCCAAACCAAAGTACGCCCTCTCCTATTGTTATCTTCATTTTACCCATTTTGAATAGCGTCCTCTCCTTTTATGACGGCCATTCTTCAAAAAGGCTAATGAACACAATAAATTGTTGCATAATGGTCGTATACACACCTGATACCCATTATTTGGATTACCTATTTAAAAAAAAAAAGTTTTTAGATTATTCTGCTTTAATATACCTGCGATTTAAATTTAATGAACAAGATTAATGAAGTTTGAGGAAAGTCAAACATAGCTTTCAAATTGTTTTAAAGAAGTTCAAGCAAAGTCAATGAGAGTTTTGCTTTTACATCATTTTAATGAAATAAGTCAGGTGAAATAACACATAATTATAGCGGAAAAGTTAAAAAACACCTCACCGATAGTATTGAATGCACATGACACCCTATGGGTAATGATTAGGGGTGTATGCACTGATGAGTAAAAACGTGATATGCCGCATATCTTTGCTAAATGAAAAATCATTGCAGATACTTAAGCATGTTGTTTTCGATAAATTTCCTTAATTTATTTATTTAAAGAAAAAGGGCTCTAAGTTCACATAACATACTTCATGTATTAACAACCAAAGTCATTTTAATTCACTCGTATGTATGCACATACCGTATGTTCAGAAGATACTGAAAAGATAACCTTTCAAAGCTTTGGTCGTAACTAATTATTAATATACATGAATCTTCGAAGGTTAAAAGATGAAGCTTGCAACTGCGAGCTTATAAGAAGGGCCTAGTGTTGGTAATCTGTAAAACTCCAGAATGTAAAGAAGCTAAGGAGTAAGGTTAATTTTCCAGGTGCAAAGTTAAAGTTGCTCTCAGCGCAATGAACACAATAAATGGTTGCATAATGGTCGTATACACACCTGATACCCATTATTTGGATTATCAATTTAAAAAGACGCGTTTTCAGATTATTCTGCTTTAATATACCTGCGATTTAAATTTAATGAAAAAAATTAATGAAGTTTGAGCAAAGTCAAACACAGCTTTCAAATTTGTTTAAAGAAGTTCAATCAAAGTCAATGAAAGTTTTTATTTGCTTTCACATCATTTGATGAAACAAGTCAGGTGGAATAACATATAATTATAGCGGAAAAGGAAAATAAGGAAGAATGAAATAACCATGATAATACCTCACCGATAATATTGATTGCATATGACATCCTCTGGGTAAGGATTTAGGGTCGTATGCACTGATGAGTAAAAACGTGTTATGCCGCATATCTTTGCTAAATGAAAAATGCAGATACTAAAAGCATGTTGTTTTCGATAAATTTCCTTAATATATTTATTTAAAGAAAAAGGCCTTTAAGTTCAAATACAGAATACACAACATACTTCATGTAAACATCAAAAGTCATTTTAAATCACTCGTATGTATGCATATAATGTATGTTCAGCACATACTAAATAAGTTATTTCATAGATTTGTTCGTAACTAATTTATATTCATGAATCATCAAAGGTTAAAGGAAGAAGCTTGCAACTGCGTGCTTACTAAGAAGGGCCTAGTGTTGGTTATCTGTAAACATCCAGAATGTTAAGGAGGATGCACATGTCATTTTATATTAAAATCACTAGACTGCAGAACATGTCCTGTAAGTTTCAAGTCCATATCATGCAGATATTTTTTTCAAAATGGCGATTTAAATTTTTTCGAGGTGGCAACCACCCCTTAACCTCAGAGTTTGACGGCCTACCATAACCCCACCCCTCGATTTTTTTCATCATAACGATCGCAAAGGATGTTGGTTATTAAAACAATTACCTAAATGCTCAAGGTCGCTTTATTTGGCGTTGTGATGCAATCGGCGATCATCCGATAGGGGAAGGGGGTAGTAACCTCCCCCCCCACCCCACCCCTTAGGAAGAAGAGGGTTAAGGCTATCACAAGATCATTTGTGCTAAAATCATATCATTTTCATATTATATTTAAATTTAAAATGGCACCCATTTTATTGCCGTTAAAATACATATTGTTGCTCATACTTTAGCTGAGATGGCATAAAACAGCATCACAAACATGAATATGGCTTGTAAGATAAAGCCCTCCAAATCATAATGAGTTCCGACATGACTGTCAAAATACATGGGTTAGAGTAACATTTAATATGATAATGAAAAATAATTGTCATAGAGCTAACAACAGGAATATTTACCTTGAAATGGGCTTTGTGTGTTTATTAAATACTACTTGGGTCAAGGTTATTAAAGGTCATAGGAAAATGGCGACATGTCTTTACATGAGAAGAAGAAGAAGAAGAAGAAGAAGAAGAAGAAGAAGAAGAAGAAGAAGAAGAAGAAGAAGAAGAAGAAGAAGTCGTAAATATAACATTTTTTTTTAAATCTTTTTATATTTAATTCAACATGAAATATAATACTATTTTGTATTGTCACATTTCTTGTGATACCTGATTTTGATAAAATTGCAGTTCATACAATTTAATATCATCAGTTTGTTCAGTGTGCTTTGAGATAAATGCGTTTCTATTCATCAAGAATATAATTTATTGCATCTTAAGCCTTGCGGGTATCGCTTAATTGCTAACGGGATTGTGCTTGCTTAACACTTTTCTTCATTATATTGCTTTGATACAGAGCTAACATGTATTACATTATGGTCACCAATTTGAAATATTTACACTTATCTTTCGTTGGTATTTTCGTTGGAACAATCTCACGAACGCAATAGTTGTCAAAATTACTTGCATCTACTCAGCTTACATGAGGTCCGAGGCTAAGGTTCAAGTTTATGGTGCACTTTTCTTTAAGTTGTGTATCAATAACAGAAATACGGTAGGCGATAAGAAGGAGCTCTACTCGAACTGGTGTGTCATAATTCAAATGAGCGTCAATTTATATGCAACAGAGTGATTTCCTTTCCAATACAGTGTATCTCCACAAAAACCTTATCATTTTTGCGTGTAAAGTTCTTGGCTTTATTGGATATTTAGAAATTATATTTCAACAACTCACTGTATCTCCTTATACAGGAGCGTACCGTTGTTGATTTGTGATGAATCCACAGTTGATATTCAAATAAGCGCGTCACGCACGGCACAGCGTACACGGAGGTGCGTTTACGCAGTGCACATAAATCGGCGCACTGTTGAAAACGACAAAGCAACACTCATTTAAAACTAGCATTTTGTTTCAAATTATTCAAAGTATTTTTATTGAGATGAGTTTCTGGTAAATTGAAAACATTATTTTAGAATATAATTATTCCTTTTTTAGGAAGATTTTCGTTGTTGAAAGGTATTCAAATATGATACAGAGTTGTTCATCGCTAACCAACAACTCTGCATCCGATGCGTCGGCGTATGAATGCATCGTTGTTGATTAGCGATGAACAACTCTGTATCATGTTTGAATACCTAAATGATAAGTAAGTCGTGAAACATTAGTTAAGTTCAACTTAATATGTAAACATTTAAGATTATAGACCTTATCAGACACCGTTTGTTTTCATGTCAATCAGTAATCTTAAAGTTATGTTTTTTTCAAATATCTTGATGCAAATTTGTCTGCGGGTTAAAAATTGAACCAGATACAAATAGATAAAATTGATGACAAAGAAGCATGGTACTTTACATGCAAATATGTGATTGGTCATTTTAAACGACCCGTAAATGCATCAAACGTCACTTTTGCGCTTCAGGTAAAAAATACATGTCAAGGTCGTAATTTGTCGAAATTGATTTTTTGACAGATTCACAATCCTTGTGCTTATTTCAAAATACCAACTAAGTTACATTTCAAGAAAATGATCGGAAATGTAAAAAGATATCTGTAGTATTTTGAAAACAATCAACAGAGAAATATAGGGGTTACTGATCTTTGAACACATTATCTCAGTTATACACTTTACTCAATGCAAACTTTTACGGACAATAAGTTGACATCTGGAAATGGGGTGAATTTGTTGACGTGTCATTTTAATCCTTATAACTTGTTGTTTTTTCAAATATTTAAAAAGGTGAAAATCACAAGGTCACATAATCATTTAACCTCAGTCTCATTGAAATCTGCTCTGAAATCTGAATCATTGACTGCAATGAAGTAAGATGGTTGTGGTTATATACCTGAAGCAAAATCATAATTGATGTGTACACTATTGTATTTCGTTGGTCAAAAGGTGCTATAGAAAAGCAATATTAACATCATTATCATTGTTGACGTTATTGTGCTAACTGATTCTGTTTTCTTGCGGGTATCGATCTTAAATATATGGTTCTTAAAGAAAAACGTTTGCATTTTTCAACTGACCTCAAATAGCGTCTGCAATTTGAGATGCTTGGAATTTTTCTGCAGATATACGACACGTCTTTGATTATAAGCAATATAAGTTAAGTGCTTGCACTGAATTGTTGTTCGATAGGACGATGGCTTAGCAAATTTTGTATTGAACTTCTATACAATAAAGATACGTATACCCCACCCTCGGAGTTTGACGGCCTAATACAATGTGTCCCAATAAAAATTGTGTAAAATGAAAAGTGCCCTCTTTGGCAAAAAGTACATCATTGAAAAGGGAAAACTCCAAGCTTACTCTGTTCAAGTTTCTTTTTTTAATCTTGAGATATGCTGAATTTTATGCAAAAGTAAAAAAATCACAATTGTGCCACTTTTTTACCGAAGAGGACTGAACAATTTACTCAACAAACTGCAAAATGTATTCATATTATTGAAATTGACAACATTTAAATGGGGTTTATAGTATTTTTGAAGAGCCTCTGAATTTATCAGTACCAAAATGAGCAACATCAATCTTGTTAAGTGGAGGATAACTCATGAAACATCCAATAGTGTTTATTTATGTTATGGATTTTACATTTTCATGATATAGTCACACTATCACTGGTCATCTTGCAATGGTAACTTTAATGTTTACATATTTGTCTTCCACTTCTGTCTGTATTATTTTATTCAATTAATTCGATCTCTAAACTCATGGCTGGCTTATATTTCCGAAAACATTGTCTGGGCAGAATATTTACAGTATGTCAAGTACGTTGATCTCATACATATCCTTTTAAGGATGTATCCAATTCTCGTAAGCGTGTCATCTGATATCTAAACCAACTGCTATGCATGCGTTGAACCATTTAGTTAGATCCCTTAACGAAAAAGTTGTTACAGAATTGACAAATCTTTCATTTTTGGCACAGATGTTCAGTTCACCATACGATTTTCGAAAAAAAAAACCGACTCCAAAAAATTCGAACTATTTTTGGGTCAAAAAAATGTACGTATAAGAAGACAAAACTTAGTTCTTTCTTTTACAATTTAAGTTAAAAATATTTGATGCTTCTACAAAAAAAAAAAAAAAATAGACATTTGTGAGCTAAAACACTTCATATCGCCGTTTCACTTTGTAACGCTTCAAAATGCAAATTAGCTTCAAAATACCACCTAAACTAAATGGTAATTATATTCAATTAACTTCTCCAATGTAAATTACACCAAATGAGTTGGCATGAAATAATGAAAATAGGAAAAAATTCCCCTTATATCAAAATAATGGTAAGAAACTTTCAAATTTTCTGTTGTATAAATTTAGCTGGAATGGAAAGCTTGGAGATATTGTTTCAAGAGAAACCTTCAGAAGATTCCTTTTTATCATTTTATGAAGATAAATATTTGAGAAACTGAAGTTGATAGATCTTCAAATATGTGACATGCGCTAGCAGAACTAAATGAAATAATGTATATAGTATTGCGATGGCCGCGCTCATCACGGAAAGG
>JXSR01S007891.1:159647-169908 GCA_000969725.1 Ophiothrix spiculata
TTTAAATGCTTAAAATTTGCAATTTTGTTTAGAATGTAATAAAATGAAGATTTTTTACTCCTTACAGTCAAACAAAACCATGTTTTAATAGAAAACAACTCTAAATATTTTCATCCATATCTCGATTTTTTTTTTGCAATAAGCACCTTGTGATCATGAGGCTTTGAAGTCCGAACTATCCGACAGGTCACGTCAAGAAAAAAAAATATCACGACCAAGTTCTTCAATATCGATCGCCAGAACTTAAAAATAAATTGCTCATTAAAAGCTCATTTGCATAGGCTCTAAGCGCTGACTGATATCGATCGCCAGAACTTAAAAATAAATTGCTCATTAAAAGCTCATTTGCATAGGCTCTAAGCGCTGACTGAGAGAAGAAGAAACTACTTGAATTATCAAAGCATTTGGTGAAAAACTACAATCATAGGTCACTCCGTTTTCAAGTTATGAATTTTTGAAGCAAAAACGTTGGGTGAAAAAAACAATAAAAAACAAAGAAATCTCTGAGACACCGCTATTTCAAAGAATCTTTCTATTTGATATTTAAATAGAAAGATCATAAAGCAACATTACAATTTAGTTTTTGAATAACCTGAAAATAATGTTTCTTTACACTGCACATTAACCAATCAACGAATACAATATAAAAATAGATGCGGAATATATCGTGTGCTATTATAGAGTAAGCAATTTGAAATAGAAGATTTTATAAGAGGCCGCTTCAAAACTCAACCGGCGGTTTTCTGTTGATTCTGGCCGATTTCGGGTGATTTGATATTGGTTGAACCAGCAAAAACTGCCTAAAATTGGCAGACGATCGCAAGTAGGATTTTGCAGCAGCCCCTAACTTATATTGATGAATTGAAAGAAAAAGCCTTTGCAAAATGACAAGTACATGT
Organism: Ophiothrix spiculata; assembly: GCA_000969725.1. Lineage (NCBI taxonomy): Eukaryota > Metazoa > Echinodermata > Ophiuroidea > Amphilepidida > Ophiotrichidae > Ophiothrix > Ophiothrix spiculata. The sequence continues at coordinate 160,547 of JXSR01S007891.1, forward strand.
ATTCAAAAATAAGAAATTTATTGCATTACTATATCACTGATTCCTTTAACTTTAACAGTGTCTGACACTTACATTATCGTTATACTCCCTACAAAGGCCTCGCAAAGTAACACTACAAAGTCCTCTCTATGCATATGGGAAATCAGGAGGTATTCTTATCCTCCGTCAGTGAAGCATTAACATAAAAGGTCCAAAAGATTGAATAGAGATACATCAGGAAATACACAATTGTTAATGTATCGTATCGCATTTCTATCGCGAAAACTACAATTATTCTGTTGAAATCTGTTCTAAAATGTATGGATTTCATACATTATGAACTCTAATGGTTCAACGCATGCATAGCAGTTGGTTTGGATATCAGATGATACGCTCAAGAGAATTGGATTCATCCTTAAAAGGATATGTATAAGATCAACGTACTTGATATACTGTAAATATTCTGCCCAGACAATGTTTCCGGAAATATAAGCCAGCTATGCGTTTTGCAGTGATTTGGTTTCACTTATAAAGATCGAATTAATTGATAAAATACGAGTGGAAGACAAATATGGAAACATTAAAGTTGCCATTGCAAGATGACCAGTGATAGTGGACAATATCATGAAAATGTTAAATCCATTAGGGTATAATAACATCAATAAACACTACTGGATGTTTCATAAGGTATTCTTATCCTTCGCTACACAAAATTGATGCTACTCATTTTGATACTGACAAAATCAGAGGCTATCCCATAATACTATAACCCCATTTAAATTTCAATAGTATGAATACATTTCGCAGTTTGTTGATTAAATTGTTCAGTCCTCTTCGGTAAAAAAGTGGCACAATTGTGAATTTTTACTTTTGCATAAAATTCAACATATCTCAAAATTAAAAAAAAAAAGCTTGGACATTTTCCTTTTCAATGATGTACTTTTTGCCACAGAGGGCGCTTTTCATTTTGCACAATTTTTATTGGGACACACTTTATTAGGCTGTCAAACTCCGAGGTTGGGGGTATACGTATCTTTAATGTATACAAGTTCAATACAAAACTTGCTAAGTCCATCGTCCTATCGAACAATAATTCAGTGCAAGCACTTAACTGACATTGGTTATAATCAAAGACGTGTCGTATATCTGTAGAAAAATGCCAAGCATCTCAAATTGCAGACGCTATTTTGAGGTCAGTCGAAAAAGTCAAACGTTTTTTCTTTAAGTACCATATATTCAAGATCGATGCCCGCGAGAAAACAGAACCAGTTAACATAATAACGTCAATAATGATGATGTTAATATTGCTTTTCTATAGCACCTTTTGACCAACGAAATACAATAGTGTACAAAACAATTATGATTTTGCTTCAGGTATATAACCACAACCATATTAATTCATTATAGTCAATGATTCAGATATCAGAGCAGATTCCAATGAAACTAAGGTTAAATGATAATGTCAATCGTTCCGTTTTCAATAACCTATGTTCGGCAAGATCCCGGTTAGGGAATAAGATTGAAAAATTAAGTAATCGCTTATAAGTTTCAAGAGGAATGCCGGGGTGCCTGCAAAAGAACTTGGGAAGCGAGTACAGTATTGACAGTAAACAAATGTAACATAGCTTTACTTTGCACTCATATTATATGAGTGCAAAGCAAGAAAGGAAATCTGTTCCATCTAAAAGGGAAAATGTTTAGACCAATAGATGTTAATATATTTACACAGAACATTATTAGACTAATGTTTTATTTTTACATTGAATAGGTTTCGAAGCACAGAGGACATAAACAAAGTTTACATCATACAGATAAAAAAAAATGCACTAAAACACACATTCAAAAAACGATAAAAAACTTTTATAAACATGCTCTGTTTCTTGAACTAAGTGAGGTTTGGAAAACCTAAGTGATCATCAATAAATTTATATATAATATTACAAACATATAATAAGGTAATATTTACATTTTTAAGTAAAATGTTTAAAGAATCTGTTGTAATATCAAGGCTGAAAGGAACTCTGTTATTTATAATTTGACGCTCAATTTGAATTATGACACACCAATTCGAGTAGAGCTGCTTCTTATAGCTATCGCTTACAGTATTGATACACAACATAAATTTAAGACAAATAAGAAAAATGCATCATAAACTGGAACCTTGGCCTCGGACCTCCTGTATGCTGAGTAAATTGACAACTGTGTTCTTCATATTGTTCCAACGAAAATACCAACAAAATAGAGGTGTAAATATTTCAAATTGTTAACCATAAAATGTTAGCTCTGCATCAAAGCATTACAGAAAAGTGTTAAGCAAGTTAAGTGTTAAAGAAAAGTGTTAAGCAAGCACAACCCCGTTAACAATTGAGCGATACCCACAAGGCTCAAGATGCAATAAATTATATACCTGATGATTAGTAACGCATTTATATCAAAGCACAATGAACAAACTGATGATATTAATTTGTATGAACTGCAATTCTATCAAAATCAGGTATCATAAGAAATGTGACAACACTAGATAGTATTATATTTCATTTTGAATTAAATATAAAAAGATTTTAAAAAATTGTTATATTTACGACTTGATCAAATGATCAAGCACAAATGCTCTTGACGTCTTAACGGATGATCGCCGATTGCATCACAACGCCAAATAAAGCGACCCTGAACATTTAGGTAATTGTTTTAACATCCAACATCCTTTGCGATCGTTATGATGAGAAAAATCGAGGGGTGGGAATCGCCATTTTGAAAAAAATATCTTCATGATATGGACTTGAAACTTACAGGACATGTTCGAATTGTCGATTCCTTAATTATATTAGCTACCCGACGAAAATTGGACATTTAGAAGTTTTACAACGATTTTTTGAAAAAATGGCCAACATGCTTATTTGCAGTCTGCAGTCTAGTGATTTTAATATAAAATGACATGTGCATCCTTCTTTACATTTTGGATGTTTACAGATTACCAACACTAGGCACTTTTTAGTATGCACGCAGTTGCAAGCTTCTTCCTTTGAAGATTCATGAATATAAATTAGTTACGAACAAATATATGAAATAACTTATTTATTCAGTATGTACTGAACATACATTATATGCATACAAACGAGTGATTTAAAATGACTTTTGATGTTTACATGAAGTATGTTATGTATTCTGTATTTGTACTTAAAACCTCTTTTCTTTAAATAAATATATTAAGGACATTTATCGAAAACAACATGCTTAAGTATCTGCAATGATTTTTCATTTAGAAAAGATATGCGGCATAACACGTTTTTACTCATCAGTGCATACAACCCTAAATCATTACCCAGAGGGTGTCATATGCAATCAATATTATCGGTGAGGTGTTTTCCCTTATTTTCCCTTTCCGCTATAGTTATGTGTTATTTCACCTGACTTATTTCATTAAAATGATGTGAAAGCAAATAAAATCTCTCATTGACTTTGCTTGAACTTCTTTAAAACAATTTGAAAGTTGTGTTTGACTTTGCTCAAACTTCATTAATTTTGTTCATTAAATTCAAATCGCAGGTATATTAAAGCAGAATAATCTAAAAAAGCTATTTTTTAATAGGTAATCCAAATAATGGGTATCAGGTGTGTATACAACTATTCTGCAACAATTTATTGTGTTCATTCCGCTAAGAGTAACTTTATTTTTACACCTGGAAAATTGACCTAACTCCGTGAAAACCAACATCGAAACAGGTTTTATTCTTAACCAATGACAAAAAGTTGCATTAAATTGTACAACAGATATGAGCGACTTTAGAGTCATTGCAATCATCTGAAACTTCTTTTGCATTAAATTTCAGTTTCTTGATTTGTGTTAAAATAAGAAATAACAAAATTTACCTACATGACTTATTCGCAAAATGTTGTATATTGTATATATATAAATATATAGCACCCAATGCAATTGTTAACATTACAGAATAAAGAAATAAATGAATACCCTTGAGGAAAATTAGTATGCCAGAGAGCAAACTAAGTTTAACTTTGAACTTCGTTTCACTGGTAGAGAAAATGTTGCAGTGAAAATAGCTTCAGTCCTTGAGGAAAGAAAATCAAATCAAAATCTGGCATAAGTTGCATTGCACTGTGACTTGTATCCCAATGGCCTAATCGGTTCAAGGGGGTGAAACGTGAGTAAAGGGAGCCGGCCTCAAATTTGTTATTTAAGATTCTTATGACCCTGCTCAATACCATCATTACATTCAAAACAAACCAAATGCACACAGCATGTTGCACCAGTTCAACGATGCACTGAATAGGAAAGTTTAGGTAAAACCTCGGGGAAAGCATCTAAAGCGGCCGTTTTCATTTGTGTATGTATGTCAATGATTCACACAGCGGCATTAATACCCTGGTCAAATAACCTTGCGGCGAGGTTACGATGCGTCATATCGGGTAGAATTCAGCGGACACCAATCGGACGCCGACCGGTGTCCGGTCGGTATCCGGTCAGTGTCCGGACGGTGTCCGTAAGCATTTACCTAGTTCGACAATATATCTACAACTTATGTTTGTCTTTCATCGTATTAGATGGGATACATGGTCCAAAGTAGATTTCCTATTTATTCACATACAAAACAACTTCAAGATCATGGCGGATATCTATATGATCGCTTCAACTTTTGGATTTATTTTAAGATTATGATCTAGACTAGCTCCCAAAGTGAACGAATATATAAAGTAACCTTGATCATTTTTGCTAGGCGCCACGAACATAGAACATGCTCAAAATTTGATTTTGTCCGAATCGCTACAAAATTTCTCTGGACACTGAAAATCAGCTCTCAAATTTCCCCCCAAACAGCAAAATTATGGTAATATTTTATAACATATGCATTTGTAACACAAAACATGATTAAAAACAAATCTAAAAAAAAAAAAAAAACACTTTCTGTCAATTGTGAAGCTTTTTTTTTTCTGTATTTTTTTCATCATATATTTTACCTGTGCTCAGTCTGGTGGGGGAGAAAAATACAAAATCAAGATACACCAGACCCCTGCTCTTACACCACTACATAGCAAACGACAACAAGAAGAAACTTTTCCAATGATTGAAAAAAAGAACAGTGGTATAAATTAGATGCCCCTTCATGACATGAGGACCTAATGATCACCATGGAGCTAAACATGAAGCAAGAACAATGCAAACAACCAACAAGGGAGCCACATGGAGTCCCTGTCATGGCAGAGCACACTAGGCCAATGGTAGAAAAAAAGGATAATCCTCCCCATCAAACCAAGCAGGATGTTAAAAGGACAAACAAAACACCCCTCAAGACCCCACCACCCCCCTCAACCGACAATAAAACAAAAACAACTCCACATAAAACCAAAAGGCACAAGACACCAACACTAATAAAAGACAACACAACAGTCACAGAGCCACCCACACCCCTCCATGCTACAATATTTCAATGCAATAATAATGGAACAGCACATGAAGGATGCTATTTATTGAATGAAAAAAATAAAAGTTGAAAAATCATGAAGCATCAAGATCAAGGGTCCATTTTTAAGGTGCTTACTCAATTTTCCTTTACTTTCAGCAATTTTGTACTCAATATTTCTTTTTATCTTCACTTAGTTTAAAAAGGCAAAAAAAATTGGGATTTGACTCTTGAAATTTACATTTATGGATGTAGAACTTTAAGCACTGGAAAAAACACACCACATTTATCATGCTCTGAGATGTCGGTAACACCAAACATTTTATCAAAATCAGAAAAATCACACGATTCCCCTGAAATGTTATTTATAAGAAAAAATTAATTCATCCCATAAGGGTGATATCTTCTCACATTGGCAAAACAAATGAAAAAATGTTTCAGGGAATTTTTTACAGAAGCAACAACTTGGTGATTCAGACCGGCCTATTTTGTGAAGAAATGTATTGGTGCAAATGGCTCTATGAAAAAAATTGAAATGAAAGGAACGTAATTTGGTTTCGATGGAACAATTAAAATTAGCATTGTGAATATCGTTCCAGTCCACCTCTTCCAAAACATTCAAATCCTCATACCATTTGTTTTCCATATCAACACAGGCAGTGTTTCTAAGAATATAATAAAAATGTTTTTGGACCTTCTTCTCCACAATAAGTGAAGTAGAAATTCTATCAAAGACATTTCCATTCATCTTTTTAGGGTTCTGAAACCAATCCAAATAAATGCCATTCATCAATGATAGGGATGTCAAACTCAATAACCAGATCTTCAAAAGTTTTAACAAAATTATTTCCAAGAAAAAGATCTGAAATATGATGAATTCCTTTTTCAGTCATTTGTGAAGCTTTTACTTTAGAGAGTGCATTGAAACACATGCTCCCGCATTCCCATATATTCGCCAACAGCTTTTATTTAGTGGGGTGTGTCCATAATGACTGAATTGCATTTGTTTTTAACCCTTTACTCGGATACCAATCAATTTGGTTTAAAACAAAAAGCAATAATATATATTAATTTTAAAAAAATCTATTAGAGAGCGAAATAACTCTTTACTTCATCACAATTAGTTGATAAATATAATTCAAACTAATTCAACACAGAAACCAGAGATGCTCTTTCATATTTGAATCAATGGGATGAATCTTTATACGAATAAGCAGATAAGTATCAGCATTTCGATGATTTTTTTATTTGAATTACATACCATCTTTTACTTTTATACAGTTTATGCCATCTTTTGGGCGTCCTTTAATAAGAAGTGTAAAATACAATTTTTCTTTAAATGACATGTCAATTAGGCCTAATGTCAACCTCTGCTTTTACGCAGGTAGTGTTATAATGTGATTGTGCTCAATACGTGTGCTAAATACGAGCATAGGGATGTGCAATTTCGGGACCCCGGCTTTTATAATTATGTCATATCAAACATATATATAATGCGTCGCTACGCATTTGAAATTGGGGCGGCCAAGTTTGTGTTGAATGTACGCGGACAGAGGGTGTTTAAGGGGGAAGGTGTGTTGGTCAGGGGGGGGGGGGGGGGGGGGGTCAGAGGTGTTTTTTACCGACAACAAAAATAGAATATAAATCAATACTTTATCCTACAACGTATGCAAAAGGAGGTGTCTGAGTGGATGTGCCCCCTGAGGAGTTAGAACATTTTTAAATTTCGAAACACTATTCTCGCGATTTGGTGCATAGATTTTGATATCTTTTGCCTCAATTTAAAATTTTCCACCCATTAAAACCTCGCGTATGAGTTTAGATAGTGTTATTACAAATAGTGACATTCCTTTTTTTTTTGGCAAAAAAGTGGGGCGGCTCTGGCCGCCCAAATCGCCTACGGTATGTAGCGACGCCCATGGCAACCTGTCGTATTCACACAAAGCCATTCTTTGCAGGGTTTAATCATAGAATCTATGGTTTAATCGTTCATATCTTCAATTACTGATAAGTTCAAAGAAATACATAACATTTTGATTTGGTCATGTAATTATTTTCCCGTTTAACCGTACAACCTTACATCTTTGGCCTGGGGGCAATCGTTTCATAATTATTGTGCTTCTGCTTCTGCAACTGACCTTAGATAATGATCGAAATTTGAGATAATGTAATTTGTTGTTGCCGATATATGACACCTACTTTTTCCAGGCAATTTAAACATGTTAAAATGAAATATACGATACCTTTATAAACAGTTTATACTTGCATTGGAATTTTGGCAATATTTAGAGGCGATCTAACTGATAGTTTGCACTCTCAAACTCCCTTCTTATGTTTTGTGTCCAGTTGTGCAAACCATCGGAGTTTTGTTTCGTATTCTGTGGAGATTTTGGTGACACTTGATGTTTTTGGGGTATATTATTCAAGAAAGAGTAAGGGGATGACTCCTTCTTCTCGCTTCAGTAAAGCAGTAAAGGGACTTTGAGATATGAGGAAAAGTAAATTTCAAAATTTTATGATCCACTTGGATCACAAAATGTTGATTTTTACATTCCCCAAAATGTTGATTTTTAATTTGATTGTCCCAAAGGGAAGTGGTTTTTTTTTCACCCTACACATGTATCTGAACCGAGTCACGCTAAATTAACCAATATATCGGAGGGTACAATATGATAGAATCAACCCGATGCATTTCTGCATTTTGCATTCATGTATTTCCTTACATCGTCCCGTTTCGTGCTTAATTAGACACGCTTATTTGCAGCTCTCTGTTTGCAGTGGGGTGGTTTTGATGCAAAATGACATGTGCATCCTGACATCATACTCTCTGGGGACTTTTTTCTTCACCAACACTCACATTGAGCGCTGTTAAAAACTACTTTCTTCTATCTTGATAAATTCATGCCGAAATGAGCAGTGATCAATGCCCTCTAATAGATTAAGGCAGTATCTACTACAGGGTGTCCCAGTAAAAACGCAACGACCTTTTAACTTTTTATTTTGAGAGAACAGAGAATAATGGTGAGCAAACGTTACAATAATATTATAGGGTAGACCATTGGCTTTAACAGGATCTTTGTTTTGTTTAATTTGGATCTCTGAATCAAAAGGTATTGCACATTTTGTAAAGACCCGAAAAATCTTGACGGTCTGATTTGTTAATCTCTAAAAATTCACCTCTGGTGACGTCATTGGGCACACGATGAATGGAAGAAAACATCACATGATTAGGAGAAGCATTTCTTGAACCCATTTCATGACATATGTGACCCGTCATATCGAAAGGTACCTTAAGGTTGGCATGGAAAATAACGAGATACGGGCCATTGAAGCTAAGCATAGTCAAAAATCACGTCCCAGGTCAAATTTCTAATTTAATCTGGAACGCTACTTTTGGAGTGTACTCTATCATATTAACAAGGTTCCAACATCAAAAACAAAAGAAAAATATGTTAAAACCCAAGATGAAAACCCTTTCTTCATTAAAGTTTTACTTAGTACAAAAACTTCATATTCGATTTTCTCAGAACTATAGTTTTCCGAATCAGCCCGATTCATTTGGTCAATTTGGATGTAAATTTGCCACCAAACATCCAATAACCAAAAGTAAGGTGTCATTTAAAGCTTAAACATCCATTTTGATTTTGGGACCCTTAAGGTACCTTTCGATATGACGGGTCACATATGGACTCAATTTAATGATGATCTGCTGAAATCAAGCAGGTTGTTGCGTCTGGTCTAGTCAACCTGTTGCGTCTCCTTGACGGGCCAGATGAATCATTAACTTACTTGAGTTCTTAAACTCCTCTGACTTCAGTTTTCTTCCGTGATTTCGGTTAAAGACTTATTATTGATTGACATCTTTCATTATAATATAGAATCTTTTTTTTTCCGACTCTTTTGGTAGAAATTGTACCCTAAACTACCCGATTGTCGCACCAGAAGTAACAGATTTAAGGAATATGA
>JXSR01S007891.1:181744-195486 GCA_000969725.1 Ophiothrix spiculata
TATTATGTTGTGTTTATTTATGCAAGGACCATAAAAAAAACCACTAATCTTTTTTTTATATTTTTCTGGCCGCAAAAAGTGGCCCACATGGCCCACACGGTTCCGACGTCCCTGAATTGGTTAACGGGATTACAGTTCATAACATAAATGTAGTGTATTCCATGGTTTGGGGATGCTCTTAAAAATGAAAGATGTCCATGTGTTAACGTTGACACTGGTGGAGTAAGATTTAATTTAGATGAGATGAGATTTCGAGATGATATATTATTCCAATATGAGTCCTTGTAAATAATTTGGAGGTAACCCATCTATGCACTTAGCATTCATTGTTTTTGTCATCCATGTCTGCTTAAAACATAACTGCAAGAAAATCATTTGTTCTTTTTGCACACAAAAGGTCTTAGTGAAGTGAAGCAGTCAACGTCATGCCACGAACCACGATCTTGTTGCAGGACCATTGTGATGCAGTATTGGTCTTCCCAATTATTCGGTTGTCCACGACCCCATCTTGTGAACTGCAACTAATTTTGATAAAAGATAATAAACACTTTAGTACACAAGTCATTTAGACTGAGGATTTAGCTCTTTATGCATATCAAGAAACAACAATAACAACTAGACATGACTGTGTCACTGCAGTGACACGGACCCTGCCGTTGTTTTTTTTTCCTTGGAGGTAATTTCAGCCTATAGACACTTTTGATCGTTTGTGCAAGACAAAAAATATGACACCTTAAACTTTCAAATTGGACAAGATAAAAATGTAACCTTTATTGTGACCTTGAAAAGGTCAGCTGATGGAGTCACCATAGGCACTATTGATCGTTGGTTCAAGACAAACAATTTGACACCACAACCTTTAAAACTGGACATAGTTGAAAAATTGAGCTTTATCATGAGTCATGACCTTTGACACCTAAGTAAAGGTCGATTGAAAAATTGACATTTCTTTTGACCTTTAATCCCCAGGGAAAGCTCTGACGACGGGGTCACCATTGACACTTTTAATCGCTGGTCCAATACAAACAAATTGACACCTCAACCTTTAAAATCCGACAAAGTTGACAATTTAAACTTTCCATTCACCTTTCTTTTGACCTTTGACCCCCAGGGAAAGGTCTGACGATGGGGTCAGCATTGACACTTTTAATCGCTGGTCCAAGACAAACGATTTGACACCTTAACCTTTGAAATCGGACAAGGTTGAGAATTTGACATTTCTTTTGACCTTTGGCCCCCAGAGAGAGGTCAGATGACGGGGTCACCATTGACACTTTTCATCGCTGGTCCAAAACGAAAAAGTTGACAACTTAACCTTTAAAATCTGACAAAGTTGACAATTTGACCTTTCCATTCACTTTATTTTGACCTTTGACCCCCAGGAAAAGGTTTGACGACGGGATCACTATTTACACTTTTGATCGCTGGTCCAAGACGAACAATTTGACACCTTAACCTTTGAAAGTTTAAAAATTTCTTTACAATTCTTCGTGATAACAATCACTACAATACAAGAAATAGAGACGATTTCAAATTACATGTTCATAACATTAAAACAATTCCTTCATTTGGTCCAAAAGTATGGAATGAACTACCAAAAAATGGTAAGCAGGCAAACACCATAAATCAATTCAGGTCACTTCTGAAATCTGAACTGCTTAGTGTATAGCGTCTGTAAATTCATGTCGTACAAAAAAAAATGTTTCAATCCATAAATTATATTGTTTTTCATGAATTATTTTATACATTTTGTTGTTATTCCGATTATGTTCAATTGATTGGTGTTAAAATTTACTTGAACATGCTTTTATCACTCATAAGATGTGAGGTTGGGTGTTTGGGTGTGGTTGTGTGAGTGTGAGATAGGTGTGAAGTGTTTTAGTGGGGATAATTTTAGTTTTGATGTTTTTCGTAACTTATTCTTTATGTTTGTATTCTGTTAAAGGGGGTACATCACTTTCAGGCTCTTGCCTCTTGATGTATCTTCTCCATCTTTTTTTCTTGACTTGTAATTTATATGTTTTTAATGATGGAAAATAAAATACTATAACTATACTATGACTATTAAATTGGGCAAAGTTGAAAATTTGACCTTTCTTTTGACCTTTGACCCCAGGGAGAGGTCGGATGACGGTGTCACCATCGACACTTTTGATCCTTGGTCCAAGACGAACAATTTGAAACTCCAACCTTTTTAATTGGACAAAATTGAGAATTTGACCTTTCTTTTGACCTTTGACCCCCCAAGGAGAGGTCGGATGACGGGGTCACCATTAACACTTTTGATCGCTGGTCCAAGACGAACAATTTGACACCTTCTTAACCGTTTAAAATCCGACAAAGTTGACAATTTGACCTTTTTATTTGACCCCTTGTGACCCCATGTGACCTCCAATAAAATTCTCATTAATTTACAATTGTAGAGGGTCTCAAGACGTTTCACATCCATACATTTTATGACCGTACCTCGAAACCCCGATTAGTTGAAAAGTTATCGTGAAAATCATATTTTTGACCCCGTGATCCCTACGTGACCCCTGACCCCAGTGGAGTCAGGTGACATAAATGGGAGGTGACCCCCTACCACTGACCAAGTTTTGTCCAAATCGGTCATTGTGTTCCAGAGATATAAGCCGTAAAAATGTTGCCGGAGAGAAGAAAGAAGAAGAAAGAACTAGACATGACTGTGTCATTGCAGTGACACAGACCCTGCCGCTGTTTTTTTTGTTTTGTTTTACTTGTAGGTGATTTCAGTCTGTAGACAGGTTTGATCGTTTGTGCAAGACAAAAATATGATATCTTAAACTTTTAAATTGGACAATAATAAAAATGTAACCTTTATTGTGAACTTTGACCCCTAAGAAAAGGTCAGCTGATTGAGTCACCATAGGCAAATTGATCATTGGTTCAAGATGAACAATTTGACACCATAACATTTAAAACTAGACAAAATTGAAAAATTGGCCTTTATCATGCCTTTGACACCTAAGTAAAGGTCGTTCGATTTAGAGTTTTGATCGCTGGTCAAAGGAAAACAATTTGAAACCTTAACCTTTGAAATCGCATAAATTTGACAATTTGACCTTTATTTTGACTTTAAATCCCCAGAGAAAGGTCGAGCGAAGGGGTCAGCTTTAACACTTTTGATCGCTGGTTCAAGACACGCAATATGACACCTTAAACGTTGAAATCGAATAAAGTTGAAAATTTGACCTTTGACCCCCGGACGATGGGGTCACCATCAACAGTTTTGATCGTTGGTCCAAGATGAACAATTTGACACCTCAACCTTTGAAATCGGACAAAGTTGAAAATTTGACCTTTCGTTTGACCTTTGACCCCCAGGGAAAGGTCGGGTGATGGGGTCACCGTTGACACTTTGATCGCTAGTACAAGACGAACAATTTGACACCTAAAACGTTGAAATTGGACAAAGTTGACAATTTATCCTTTCCATTCACCTATCTATTGATCTTTGACCCCCAAGGAAGGGTCGGACGATAAGGTCATTAATGACACTTTTGATCGCTGGTCCAAGACGAACAATTTGACAACATAAACGTTAAAAACGGATAAAGTTGAAAATTTTACCTTTTTATTTGACCCCTGGTGACCCCATGTGATCTCCGATGAACTTCTCATTAAATAACAACTGTGGAGAGGCTCAAGACGTTTCATATCCATACATTTGATGACCGTACCTCAAAACCCTAATGAGTTGAAACGTTTTTCGTGAAAATCATGTTTTTGACTCCGTGACCGTAGGTGACCCTTGACCTCAGTGGGGTCAGCTGACATAAATGGGAGGTGACACCCCCTACCACTGACCAAGTTTAGTGCAAATCAGTCATTGCGTTTCAGAGATATTAGCTATTGAAGTGTTGCCAGAAGAAAGAAGAAGAGAGAAAGAAAAAAAAAAAAAAACAGAACCTTTCCGCCGACTGCGGCAGGGTAACTATATTACTCTAGCATAATATTGCTAAATGTTGGTGCTATTGAAAATCCGTTTTGTCTCTTACTTCGTAACTTTATATTATTCTAATATTCAGGGGTCACGTAGGGGTCACGGGGTCAAAAACCTAAGTGCACATGTATTTCTGAAACCAATAATATAATATTCAGAAATACATGTGTACTTAGGTCCTGCTTGTTTAAGTATTTTAATGTTTTAACACTTGGTGGTCAATGTCCTCCACATGCCCGTTAGTGGTCAAGGGGGTGGGGGAAGGGGTCCATATGGGCCCAACACCGAAAAGGCGCTTTCAAGAAATAATTTTACGCTGAAACTCTTGTCACAAGTAAAGTACTTAAAAAAAAACTAATATAATGAAACATTTTCGAAAATCAGACAAACCGTTTCAAAATGGCGGCCAAACACAATTTTGCCGTGTCGCGTCAAAATTTACCCGCCAAAAAATTGAAAACTCACTTCCCAATGGAATTTTGCAATAAAATTTGGCTCATATTTGTGTGTAAGTACACATACATTTCAGAAATAAAATTTGAAAAAAAAGTTGTTCGGTTACGATTTTATGGGCAAAAAAAAATTGAAGAGCGCCCTCGTAAATTATTATTTATGCTAATTAGCATGGGAAGGGGAGGGTCGATTTGATTTTTTTTTACCACCAAGTGAAGGGTATGGTAAAGTTAAACAAATACATAGAAGGGTGATGGAAAATTACTTCGCGTTTTTGCTCTGACGCGCAAAAACTAAATGTTGGGACCCCCCTACCACTTACCACTTAAGTGTTAAAGGTGTTTCAACGTTTATATTATTTTGTGTATTCTTTTGATTGCAAGAATAAAGATGGAACTGTTGATGTTCTAAAGGCAATTACGAGTGATTAATTTGACTTAAAGTTAATACTGTTACCGTGTTTGATCTTATAAGGTTACCATTCTGGATTTGAAATATGAAAGCAAGTTAAATAACAAAAGAGTTGGCATGATGTTTTCCTCCGAGGTATTTTCAGTTTTTAAGCAGCCATTTCTGACCTTATTAGAAGGACGATGAAAATCTAATTTAGAATTGACTATTTTGAAATAATTAGGGTTATTTCTAATCCTGTTTTAATGTAATACCGGCTGTACATTTTTTATTTTCTTAAGTTTAACGGATACTCAGAAAGTATCTAAAGATTGCATAAGTCCATAAATTTAAATTTAAGATTCCATTTGTTTTATCAAATGTCTTATAAAAATATTTGGGTGGATTTTTGTCCGGTCTAATAATAGTTATTGACCATAAAGCAGGGGTGTTTCCGAATGGAATGAAAATGGATCCAATTGAAAATAACATTACTTAAAGATTGTAATGTTGTTGTTTTTTCTGGGAAGACGCGCTGTATTTACCCACGTTTACATGTCTACATTGACCGTACAGTAACCCTCAAAGAGACGGGCTTTTTCGACCCACCTCACAGTCGGGGGGGGGGGGGCGCCCTTCCGATCTCGGAAGCCGATTGACGAAACATCAAGTGTTTGGTACTTGTGGATAGCTAGGACCCTCATTAGTCCATTGGTACCAAAAAAATTGAAATCGGACCTTGTATGACGTCACAGTGACGTCATAAGTGACGTCGCGTCGAAAAACGCGAAAATCACCAAAAATCGCCAAAATCATGGTTTTTCGCTATTTTTTCGAGCAAAAGTTGCAATTTTTATCAAAAATGTGTGTCAAAGTATACTTAGGCATGTTCTTACTCCAAATAAATCAAATAAATAAGATAAAACATAGTGGAAGTGTATCCTAATAACGAAAAACACGATTTGTATGTAATTTGCATTGAAAATCAGCTTTTTGTCAGTTTGACCCAGCGTGCCGGAGGGGGGAGCGGATTCCGCCCACCGGCTCTTTTAGGGTTAAAACGACACCCTATCAGCATCATTAGGAAATATAGGCATCCGTAAGTAAAGTTATGATGCTTCTATGAATGCCATCGAGATTAAAGCTGCATCACAAATTAATGCTACATGTGTCTATTTTAATCCCTGGCCCGACTTTGGGTCCCGATGCTTTCGCGATTTACTCCCGATGGATTGGGTCCGCGATGTATCGCTGATGCATCAGGGGAGTTTCCTTGTACTATTAAGATTCAATCACGATATTTGTAATGATTCTGAGCGACTGTTTTTACTTTGAAACCTCTAAAAATGTGTGCCAAAATAATAATTCTATTGAGAGCATGAATAACCTTTGTATCCTCGTCAGTCATCTCTTAAAAGGAGTAATTCTATTACAGTTTAGTTGTCAAAGTCCACTTAAACCTGTCATCACTCTGGATCTTGATTTATGTATTCAGACAACTGGCATAATAGCTCCTTCTTTGTTTACAAATTTGCAATCCATTGTTTCAGGATATCTAGAATGGTCCCATGAACATCCCTGTAGTCTTAAAAAGATCACTTCACCTTTTTTTTTCTATTTGGAGTTTAAATTAAAAAAATTGCGCAATGAATCGCAAACTTTATTCTTTATGGCTTCTCTCTTGGGACTTTAAACTTAGAAAAGCAATATAAATCTGAACAAGCATTGAAGAAAGGCTCTATATACTATTGTGTTCAGGTGTTGTTACAACATGTTTATGATTTGAAAAATGTAGAATTTATAAATAAATAAATTGTTTTTCCATTTACGCAAGTAATAATTCCAGAGCAAATTGTTGAATTTACACATTAGGTGTACGATATTTTGCATGTCCATACAAATCTTGGAGAAAGGTTAAAAAAAAAATGGGAGATGTTAGGAATATTTTGATATTTTTTCTTTGGTGTTTTCTTGATTAGAATATTCATCTTCATATTTCAGGATGAGTAGTAAAATAAATTGTTTTAATTTGCAAAAAAAATACCCTTTCTACTATAGACAGCACCGTATGGACAACAAATTAAACGTACTTTTAACGACCGCATGACGTATTCACCATATCGATAATTGACATACTCCCGCCGTTGATGGCGTAAATCCACAGAGTCGGACGAGGAACGGAACTCAGAGCGAGAGCAAGTAGTGTGTTTATCATACTTGGCCTCGTTCTGAGTTCCGATTCCCCATCCGGTTCTGTGGATTTACCCCATCAACGGCGGGAGGATGTCAATTATCGATATGGTCTATTACTTGAACGATTGCGTTTCACGTTTTTCATTCAAAGCAGTATATCATATTTATAATGTGACAATTTCATTAAGGTAATGGTCTACCATGGGAATATCCATTTTTGGCTTAAAATATCAAAATATAGGCTTTGGTGTTTTTAGCCTGCTATACTTGTTGTCTATCGGATATCTAAAGTGCAATTATCAAAACTAAGTAGAAAATAGATTGCTGAAACAAAGCGAGACCAAACACAAAATGTCAAAGTCATCTCATTTGCATAATAATGGCGGCCATATTGGACTTGGCGGCCATCTTTGATGTTTTTTGGAGAAGTGAGTTAAAATTTATCCCGGGGTTGTTTCTTAAAAACAAAAGCACCTAAGAGACTGAAATTTGGCATGGAAATAGGTTAAGTAGTTCAACATAAGATAAAATAGCCCTTTTTTTAATTGTGTCCTTATATTAAAATTTTGACAATTTTTTCCCAAAAATGTGCAAAACATTCTCAAAAAACGCACTTTTTTCATGTTTTTCATTTAATATATCAAAATGTGGACACAAAATTGGAAAAAGGGCTATGTTATCTGTTATTATTGTTTCAAATAAATTTCGGACACGAACATGATTTCTGAACGCAGCCACCGCGTATCCACAAGTTGAGATAAGAACGGGACACCGGCAAGTACGCAACACCGTTTTCAATCAGTAATCCACTCTACTGCGACATCGCGCATGCCTGAAAAGCGTTGTTTACTCGCGTAAAATGTACACGCAGTTGTGTTACGCAAGGCTCTAACTTTTCGTGTCCGAGAATTATTTGAAACAACAATAGTTGATATGCTTAGGTACATTTCTGGTCAACAAGAAACACAATTTACTTTTTCATGTGGACAGGAGTACCCCGGGATAAAAATCACCAAAAAATCCAAGATGGCCGCCATTATTATGCAAATGAGATGACCTTGAATTATATTTCTTGTTGCAATCTTCTAGTTTGATCATAAGTCACAACATATCCAAATATGAAGTCTCTGGGATCAAAAATAAAAAAATAAATTTTTATGGTAGACCAATAGGTGTGATATATGGGGTGGGTGTGTAAGTGTGTTCAGTTGGTTATTGACTTACATTAGTGTTGTCGATCCAAGTATACATGCCTTCAACGTCCTGATCATGTAAACCTATAAGTAACCAACATATCTCGAATCTGGTTTAGTATTAAGAAGATGTCCTTTTTAAAAAATAAAGATTGATAAAATCTTCGTGAGTCAATAAAATGATATATTTATAAAAACGCTTGTATTTTTTTTGAATAAATGGTACTGTAATGAAAATGCCTTTGCTTACTTTGATAAAACATACTCCCGCATCGTTTGACACAAAATGTGTGACCATCCATCCCAAATCAGCCGTAAATGCCACCTCTGATCATTTTCACTTTTTTAATTATTTGCAAAGACAATGTTTTAAGGATGACCTTAATGAACTTCGCACGTCAAGCTATGGTCCGTCAAAGGTTGTCAGGAATAAAACGTATAACTGCTATAAACGCGTTCAAAGATCAGTAAAGCCCTATACTCTCTGTTGATTGTCTTAAAATGTGCAGATTTATTTCACATTTCCTATCATTTTCTTGAAATGAAACTTTGCTGGTATTTTTAATAAGTACAAAGATTATGAATCGGTCACACAAATCAATTTCGGCAAATTACGACCATGACATGTATTTTTATTTTTTAAATGCATGCCATTTATCCATGCCTTTGTATCGTCTAGCCTTGACTGCTGTAACAGTCTTCTCTATGGTCTGCCGGAGTGCCAAATTTCAGCGTGTGCAAAACTTTGCTGCCCGCATATTATCGCGGTGTTCAAAACGTTACCATATGACACTAGTTTTATGTGAGCATCATTGGCTTCCTCTACGTCAGCGGCTGCAATATAAAATAGCTTTTCTCGTTTTTAAAGCCTTGAATAACATGGTCCCATTACAACAGCGATCTCGTTACTAAATACAATCCTGGGAGAGAGATGCGCTCCACTGCTACAAATCGTCTTGATGTCCCGCCTACTGGAAATACCAATTACTACACAGACAGAACTTTTTCAATTGCTGCCTTAATAGTCTGGAACAATTTACCTTCTCGTCTACGAACAATGTCAACTTTTAACCAGTTCAAAAAGCAGCTAAAGACTCATATATTTAAAACTGCATATAGTGAACTTTTAAAATAATGTTAATAGATTGTTTTTATCGCATTCTGGCATATGAGATGTGCACAACTTTATTTAGTTTTGCTCGTCCGTTATTTCTTTTGTGTCTGTTGTGCACTTCTTTTGTTATTTTACTAACTTGTTCCTTTGTATATAACTATTTCTTTTGTTATTGTAAAGCGCGTTTAAGACTTGTTGTAGGGCGCTTTATAAGTATATTATTATTATTATTATTATTATTATTATTATTTTCACCTGTAGCGAAAAATGAAGTTTCTGGCATTTACAACTCATACGGGCTGGACAGCCACATTTATACATTTATATACATGTGTATAATATTTGCATGCATGACTACACACGAAGACATTGGTAAAATTTCTACTGGTTTAAATTGAAAGGTATGCATTTACAAAAACCAATCATAACAAATAGCTGACAATCCAATGCTCCCTGTTTTTACTTCAATTAACAAAATTCGAGAAGAGGCAATCTGCCACTTGGCCTCTTAACTCAGTAAGTACATATCAGGACTTTTTGAAGCTATTGTATTAATTTTCTTTAAATCAAATGTGGATCCTGGTGGTCTTTACAACCTCACGAAATAAAATATGATCTGAAGGTGTATGCACATATATTAAGGTTTTCCGATTCTAAATACACTCTGTACAGAGATTACTTATGACTGCAGCCCCCATGTTCATGCTATGATTTAATAATTTCACACTTTACCTTTTTTTCTCTTTCTTTCTTTCTTTCTTTCTTTTGCTTTCGTATATTCCATAAATCAGACACTACTTACCATAAATAAAATCCTGCTCCTTTTGGCTATGGATACTAGTCAAGTTAGCATCCATATTCTGACACTCCGATTCAGCTGCAAACCAATTTACGCGAGCAGTATGGTTAAAATAGTAACAGAATCTGCCGAACTCTTCCCAGTTCGATTGACAGGTACTGACTGTTTCAAAGTGGTGGGTGCGTAGAACAGCACACAGCATAAAAGTTAGACAAAAATAATGGGAAAAAATGTTTAGCCTTCCTGTATGTGATAATATCCAATTCCTCTTGTACACACACTATTCTAAAGTATTGCAACATCGTCGACTGTGATTTTGGCGCAAAATTTAAATGGCATTTTAAAAAACGTTGGTATGAAAAATTTGTTTTGGAAGTTATAATGATATCTTTATGAAGTCGCTTTTATGTTTCTTTTCTTTAATTATTTTGATCAATTGACACTTATTTCAATAACTAGGGGGCTAGCCATAAATTTAATAATTGCGGCTGTTCGCTAATTCAATGCCATTCAGAATTAGCAGTTCTTTGAGAGCTGATACCTGTCGAGGATCAAATGTTAAATTAATAAACCCCCGTCTCTTGAAATGTTTGTTATTCAAGACTCATCGGTTAATGTTATCTCACGTGTTTTACTTCGGATTTGCGTAATGCGCATGTGCGTTTAGATTGATACTGCTAACGCCTTTTTCAAAGAATATGTCATCAAAAACATGTATGCAGTCGGGTGTGACGTCATTTTTAAGAACGATAAATAGTAATTTACAATCTGTTGACATGTTCCTAAAATATTTTAACATTGGTTTGCTCAGAATGACGATTGATTGGATGTTATCGATGTTTCCGTCAGTTGTCGCAAATTTTTCGATTCAATACATACCAATGAAATTCAAACCATGAGATATGCACCAATTTTTGTCATCAAAGAGAGGTTACAATGGTCGTAACTTTCATATTTAACACTCAAAACACCACTTATTCTTTAATTATCAAAACTTAATTAGACCCACACTCTAAATGAAAACAATATGGCGTAAATTCAGGACCGCTGTCCTGTTTCTCGACAAATTCGTCATCCCAACTCTTCGCTGCCTGTGTACAAGCGTGGTCAATTGTTTCCATTTCGTAACTCTACACATAAAGGCCCGTATTCCAGAAAAGTGTTACCTAAACCATAGTTTTAATTCTCTTCAACAGCACGGCTCATTGAACTGTTTCATTTGAAAGCTCTAAATTCTAATTGAGCGTATCATTTCTGGACAGTTGTGCTCGTATTCCAGAAGGTGTTTAGCTAAAACAAGGTTTTATTTCTCGTCAACAGCACGACTCATTGAACTGTTCTGCTTGAAAGCTGCAATGATGCGTATCATTCCTGGACAGTTGATGCTCAATTAAACAATGGTTTAGCTAAACATCTTTCTTGAATACGGGCCTATGAGTCTATATCTTTAATTTTTCCCCCAAGAATGATTATTCGCAGGTTTTTCCATTATCATGTCACTACTGAGCGAACGAAATGACCAAAGGGCTAAATGGCAAAAGCCTGTTATTGTAAAATGATCGATGATTTTTCCTATATGTTGTTATTCACAATCAACTGCTTTTACGCAAGTTATTGGCATTACTGGAGTCCCTTTGACGTCTACTAATTCCAGAAATCATTTGGCAGCAAAAAACAAAACGCACAGCCATAAACCAAAACAGGGATTCCTTCGTTTCTAACGGCTACAATTTGCCTGAGGCCTTCATTCATTATCTCTCATTACGTCGTTATTTTGAAACAACAACAATTATCTATGGGCCAAAATAAACTAAGGGGACTGTGTTAAAGCATACCAGGACTTACGCTATGTTGCAATACTTTTGATAAGGGAGTGTAGTTAGTATTTGCTTTGTTTCCTTAAAAAGAGGTTTATCAATATTTTCCTTTACAAAACCTATGAATAAGAAATGGATAGGGGTGGAACAGCGAAATGACAACAATTATAAGATTGTTTACTACATATCACACATTTTAAAAAGTCGTATGTGTTATTAATATTTGTTCTCACCAACATTATGTTGGAATGCCATGTTTACCGCAAGATGTTGTTTACATACCACGGTAAACTATCACAATATTTTTGCATACATAGGAGTTAGAGTTTTTAAATTATACATCAGCCTTGACAAGTTTTGTTTACAGCAACATCTTCAAAATAGCATAAACAATTTTCTTCAAAATAATAGACACCTGTGTTTCTTAAGGGGTTTTCTCTGAGATGCAAATACTCCATTTAATTTCTTACAAATTTAGTATTTGGTAGATTTATTTATGCTGATAACGATTCTAAAATAATACATATAGGTCACCGTGCTCGTTTTTGAGATACAGGCATTTCAAAAAGTACATATTTTCCCAAAAAATCACCCGATTAACCATACAAAGTATAGGGGAAACTCCAAAATGTCGATCATTATGTGCTTGTCAAATAGTAAATCCTCCATTTATTTTTTTAATTTTTTACATATGTTAAAGCACTTTTTGCGCTCTTCAAAATACTGAAATAAAAAAATATGGTCACCGTGTTAGTTTTCAAGAAAAACGACCAAAACTGGAATTTTGATGATAAAATTTGATTCTTTGATGGCACATCTGCGTCTGCATATTTCCCGCGTATATATTACGCATCTAGGCGGCGTGATTAACCAAACGCGTTAGTAAAGCATGCGTTCAGTGTGCATTGAAATTTGATCACGCAAAATGGATGCAAATTTTTTTTTGATTTCTTACTATTTATGAAAAAAATCGTTATCCCGCAGTCGTAAGCAACTGCATCTCAGAGAAAACCCCTTAACCTCATAAATTTACGCAGTTTGGACAATCTAATTTTATTTATATATCGCTAGATTGTAGCTCAAATAATTACAAATGGAAATTTATTCTCTCAATGCTAGCAACAGATACTGTATTAATAAATTTAAGCGTGTTGAAACCCCATGAAATTATTTCAAATAGTTTCAACCATCTTGAGAACAACCCGTAAATATTTCTTTTGAAAAGACTATTTACAGGTTTTAAAAAGACTATTTACGGGTTTTGAAAGACTATTTACGGGTTTTCTGCCTGCGTAATTTATAGCCGGCCGCGTCACTTTCACGCAAAGACTTACGCGCGCAACAAACTTAGACACGCAAGCTAATACGCGTTCATGGTTATAGCATTTTTTTGGTGCATTTTTAATAAGATTAATTAAATTAGGGCATTGGGCAAGTACAAATATTTTAGAAATGTGTTTATACAGTATATAAAACAAATATTTAATCTGGATTAAAACTATGGTCCTTCAGTGACTAAAATTAAGCTTTTTTAGTCACTTCAGGTCCATAGTTATAACCAAAGATCTTCAAGTCAGTACACTGTTATACTGTTGGGCAATTTTTTAGCGTTGGTTAAACTATGAACAACCCAATTCTTGGGTAAATGATATTAACCAACTGTTGATGAAATGTTACCCAATATTTGGGTAAT
Organism: Ophiothrix spiculata; assembly: GCA_000969725.1. Classification (NCBI taxonomy): domain Eukaryota; kingdom Metazoa; phylum Echinodermata; class Ophiuroidea; order Amphilepidida; family Ophiotrichidae; genus Ophiothrix; species Ophiothrix spiculata. The sequence goes on from JXSR01S007891.1 coordinate 195,361, forward strand.
TAGCTAAAACTTTTACCCAACAGTTAGGTTATTAGCCAACATTGTACGCAACGTTGGTAATTATTTACCCAGAAGTTGGGTTGTTCATAGTTGAACCAACGTTGGGTAAATTATTTGCCCAACGTT
>JXSR01S007892.1:13306-26481 GCA_000969725.1 Ophiothrix spiculata
GCTTCCGCAGGTTTTTCTCCGGGTCCTCCGGTTTTCCTCCAGCACTAAAACTGAATATTAAAGAAAGATCTAGGACCCCAATGGAAATAAGCTTCATTAGAGGCTTTCTTCGGTTATCCTTGGCTATCAGCCTAAAGAATTCTTTCTTTCTTCTTTGTTTTCTTTCTATGCCTAAACAAACCTTGCCCATCTTCTCCATCACGTCCATCTCGTCCATCCCGTCCATCTCGACCACGTGACATCATCTGGTCACATGTACCTTCAAAATGTATTATAACAACAAACAAAATAATAGGTTTTAATCGGAAATAATATTGACTGCTGCATAAAGTTTGAAATGGTTTTACGTTCAATTTACTATTACTTTCAATTACAAAGTATAAAACGATGAGTAAAAGTACAATGTTCATACTTTTCAACTACTCCATTTTAGATAATGCAGCAAATAAAGTAAAATTTACAAATTGAAAATGCAACATTAGAACGGGTAGTTGAAAGTCAAATAGTTTAAGAATAGACCTGAATAACAAAAATATAACAAATAGAGAAAAAAACATTAATTTTATAAATCAAAACGTCTATATATTTTTTACATATATAGAACTAACTTACTTTTAATATTATTGGACTTACTTTTTGAGACTTACATAAAAGTAACAAGTTTGTGGTTTTGAGCAATTTTGAATGCCTACGTTGTACTTTGCACAGTTATGTAGGCCTTCTGGAGAAACATGCATTAATTTTGTGTGCATAAAAACTTGACTCGTATTTGGCCATATCACATTTTAATGAAATTCAAGAGCGAGATAAGACCTTTAAAGATATGTCCGCAAACGACCCATACGTGTCACCTTAGTTGACTTAGGTAACCCATACGTGTCACCTAAGTCAACTAAGTTCAATATCACATTTATTACTTTCATGACATGCTATTATACTATTAATAAGAGGAATCAAACAATACACTAATGACGTCAATAATAAATTGAACAATTGTTGACGTCTGTAGTTTATTGCCATCAATGTGAATAAAAATAAATTCATTTCTTTTCCGGCTTTGTGACTCATCTTGAGGCCGTTGGCAGAGAGATGTTAGTCTTATAACAAACAATGAGGGCTGTACCAATAGATTAACCTTCTTTTCCGCTGCCATGTAGTATTTGTTTATAATTATTTAAAAATAATTTTTATAATTGTTCCACTTATATAGCGCTTTTTCCGATTGTACATCGGGTCAAAGCGCATATTACAATAACATATAACACAATTATATAGAATAAGGTTTACAATGTCCTTTGGTATCGATACCATTAGACGGCGCTACTCAAATATAAGTCTGACTCCGCAGTCGCCAAATAGCCGAGGGCGCCATACTTCCGGTTCCGGTCTGTCTACAGTGCGCCCGGCCGGGCGACGACGCACAGTGGGTCAGGAGAGATTCAAAGTGTGCCAAAAATCAAAATTGGTGTATATAAAATGTTAATTTGTTTCATTTGTTTTAGGAAGAAAACACCCTGAAAAATGTTTTTCAATCAATAATAAAATTTTCCATCGCTTTCATCAGTGTCATACAGGCATGGTAATAGTCAAAAAGTGTCGTAATTCTCTAAAACACTGTTAAAGTGCCAATTTTGAAAAACAATAATTTTTTGCTTTAGAAAAGAAAGCATTCAACTTGATATTGGAAACATTACATGCCCATATGTTAGGCAAGTCAGTGATCATACCATCAAAAATTGAACCGTTATTAACTAGGAGAAATTCGGGCTAAATTTGGTGAAAAAATGTCAAAAAACATCATTTTTGGAAAAAAATAGAAAATTAGTTATAATTCCTGTGGATTCCTGTATTATGTTACATATTCATTTGAAGCGAGTCTCAGGTGTAAATTTATAGAAGTTTTATTTGCTAATATTTGCTACACTGCATGTACGAGTCAATTTATTGAACGCGATTTGCTCACTTTTTAGCTATAATTTTGACTTATTTAGAGCGCAGTGTACCGGGTATATACGTTAGGGGCTATCGGTTATGATACAGCGCCCTCAGATTAGTACAATGATTTATTGTGCTGCACAGCATAATGTCTAAGAGGTGAGAAAACTTCAAAATCAGCATTTTAATGATGTCATATAGTTTTAAAAATGCCTCAATTGAATTTTAAAGTCTCTAAAACTGCTATACTGATTTTTAAACTAGTAGTTACCTCTGTAATATAAAATACAATCATAAAATTAATTGACCAATCACCGTTGACCGTTTTGATGACGTCACATATTTTGGGAAATACTTTCAATGAATTTAGAATCCTCCAAAACCCCCATACTGACTTTCAAATGAATATTTTCTCCTCTGTAATTTAAAAAATAGCTGTAAAAACAATTGACCAATCACAGATCAGCATCTTGATGACGTCACACATTTTTAAAATTGCTTTCATTGAATTTAGAATCTCCCTAAATCCCCATAATGACATTCAAATTAGTATTTTCTCCTCTGTAATTTGAAACACAGCTGTAAAAAGAATTGACCAATCACAGATCAGCATGTTGATGACGTCACACATTTTTAAAAATTCGTTCATTGCATTTAGCATTCTCAAAAACCTCCATAATGACTTTCATATTAGTATTTTGACCTCTATAATTTGAAATACACCTGTAAAAACAATTGACTAATCACAAAACAGCATTTTAATGACGTCATAGAGTTTCAAAAATGCTTTCATTGAATTCTACAGCCTCAAAAACCCCTATAATAGTCATTTTGCTATTTTTCTACCCCTTGTCTGTCAATATTTTTGGCACAATTTGAGGCAATTCTGGCCCACTGTGCGACGGTAGGATACAGTCTACTCGAATATATTCCTAATAAATACTCATATAACGCTGTGGTCGACGAAGCAATGGAGACTATAATGCCTTGCCCAAGGGCATATTAAGCAGTCCTACTCTGTTCCACTGGACCACATGAGCTCCCTGCATCTTGCTTTGACTCTACGGATTATGTTGTAAGTAAATAGTCAAAAATACCATCGGGTACTAACTGCTTAGCTCACATACAGAAAGAGTAGTCAGTAAAAATGGCTAGATACTACTTTAAAATTAAGCACATTTCGCTCACAACTCGTTGCACTTTCATGAATACTTAAAGAGCTGTAAACGTTTCCACCAATTTTTTTCTACTCGATAGCAACTCGCCCGATGCTCGCACGAGTCCCGACCGAGCTCCGCACGGAACTCGCTCTACAAAATTCTTTTCCTGCGAGTTGTGAGCGAGCTCGGGCGATGCTCGCGCGGTGTTCGACTGAGCTCACATTTTAATACCATTTTTACTACTCGGTGGCTGATGCAAAGAAATTCTCAAACATTTCGGCAAGTTTTCTGAACTCACTCAAAAATCAACACTTCAACTAAGCCGAGAACGTTTTTATTTGTAATCTAAGCAACTCTAAGCATTAACGTCGAGGTGTACGTGAACTCGTAAAACTCTCATGTGGGTTTTGCCTGCTGGTGTGCCAGCTTGACCGAAGCTCGCTCGACTTCTTTTTCTAAATGTGACTTAGGCCTAAGTAGCTTGCGACCAGCCAATGGATGTGCGTGGTTACTTAATTAATATCGACGTTTGAGTGCCACATGACCATATTTGCACGGGCAACAAAGGGCCAGAAGGCCGTATTTGCTAGTTCAACAAAGGTGCAAATACGACCTTGTGGCTCTTTTATTTATTTATTTTTTCAAATACGGCCTTTTGGCTCTCAACCCTGGATATTTATGGGGTGAAATAATTCATTTATTTTATGGAAAAAATAAATATGATATGATATGTTAATTCGAATACTTTACGTTCAGTGTTAATAAATAAAGATATGCAATGTTACCCCCATAATCTTGCTGTGCTAATGCTTCTGTTGCTGTCATGCCGGTGCCAGGGCAATTCTCCCCTGTACATGGTTCAATGTTTCTGCGACCTCTCACCTTGCCTGTTAATGTCTGCATAAAAGCAATTAAAACGCACACATATCTAATGTTGATGTTTTGTTGGTGTTAATTTTGCTATCTCTTACTTTATATAAAAATAATAAAATTTAGTAATGTCAGCAAACGTTTTAAAATAGTCATTATGAAGATGTCCTTTACTTACTTTTTTCAGCTTATCCTGTTGATCATTTGCAGTTCTGCTGGCGACACTCTGGACAGTACAGCATATAATAATAAACATCCACAAGAATGTTTCAGCTTCTTGATAGCACTTAACCATGTTTTCTATTGTACTAGGTATGCCCGAATGTGTATTTCCTCTTTTAAAGAATAAGAAAGATTTGGTTTATTTAATACATAAGTTCAAACAAAGTAAATTAGAGTATGTTGCATTCCCGGGGGAGGGGGTAACTGATACTTGTGTCTGGGTAACAACCCGAGTTCCGCAGGTTCCGAAGATGACCCTATGCGAGACCAAAAATTGGCAAAAATGAGTAAAATGATACCCTTTCTGAGACCATAAATCTACCATAGCTGTTCGAATATCCTATCTGAGACCATACCTGTTCAAATGAATACCGTATCTGAGACTGTACGCAAATGTGACGAAATGACTATAATGGCTAACTGTTACAAGAAATCATAGGTAAAATGTAAATGTACATCATTTGAACACTTTTAAGAAGCGTTTCTAACTATTAGAAACACTTTTATTGAAAATATAAGGCACCATTGACAATAATTTAACAATTCTCTCTAAGATGATACCCTACCAGGGACTAAAAAGACAAATTTGATACACTTTGTGAGACTTGCAGAGTACCAGGTTGATTTTGATACCCTATATATTGCAAGTCTCGAGACCTTACAGTACAGGTCCCACCTTTTTGGTAATGCGGGTGGTTACCCGGTCAGAATACCCAGTTCGGTGACTCAACTTCTATCTATTAAAAATGATAGTAATTTATAATTTGTAACATAATAAAAGGGAATGAAGCAGGTGGTGGAAATAATTATTTTTTTTCCCATTGCTTTCAAATTTCAAAGACTTTTTATATCTCTTTGTAGAATCATAAAAATAAAATTTCAAATTGCCGACTTGTGACTCATTTCACTTGACCGCCACAGTTGTACATTCTTCATGTACGCTGTTAAATAGGGGACGGTGGGGCAAGTTGGCCGTCGGGGCAGGTTGGCCCACCTTGTGTTTCTATTCACGTGATCTTGGGAGAAATATTTCGGGGCAAGTTGGCCCTGTGGCGAACTTACCCAAGGTGGTATGCTATCTTACTCAGACTCGAGCACCAAAACATTGATGACGTTTTAACATGATTTTTGCGTATAACAAGACGCAAGAAGTTCTTTTTACAAGCCTGATAGGATGTGGCCGATATTGCATATTGCATGTTTACAGCAGGTTAAGCATTTTGAACTTCAAAACTACGGGTCTTTTAGAACAATGTACCCGGTATAACATCTTTGACCATGATATTGCGTAAATTTTAAACATCAAAACAACTAAATTTATAACTATATTAACCAGTCACAAGACATTCATCTCTCTATATTTCAATGCGTAATTTTCTATAAAGCTGCAGATAACACTGTAGGCCACAATCTTTTTAAAAGGTCGATATTGTTTTAATTTATTATGGTATTTCATCCTAAAAGGACATTTTTGTATGTGGCACATTCTCGTGCCTCACTTAAAATGAACATAATGTATGAAAATGTGTCATGGTAAAATGAGTATGGCTATTTTTGTAAAAGGGATATATGGCTGGAATACCGTCAGGCCCAGTCGCCTTATTTGGTTTGAAGTTCTTTAGAATCTTTATCACTCTACAGCAATTCACCTCGATGTCGATCATTATCGAATGAAACCAGGGCTCATCTGTGGGAGGTCGGATGAAGTGTCGTATGTGAAGACTGACAAATTTGGTGATTCAGCATGTTGTCATTCGCTTTAGGATCACTGTGTAATAAACCCGGGGGGGGGGGGGGCGGGCACTGACATAGAAAGGTGATACGGGTATGTGCCGCCCTCAAGACCCCCTTTTAACGCCCTGTCTGCCGCTCCCCGAGACCCCCATTTCAAGCACAACCCTTAGTTCGCAAGCCTTTTTTTCAAAAAATTTAAGTTCCCTAGCCTTATTTTTCGAAATTTAGTTCCCAAGACCCCCATTTCAAGCAAAATTTCGAAAATTTTTGCTTCCAGGGCCCAAATTTTGCCCAAAAAACTAATTCTGAAGGGTCATTTTTTGGTCCTTTCAGTTCTCTAGACCCCCTTTTCAGAGTAAATCTTCCGTTCCCTAGACTAGGGTTTCAGATATCGGGGCCGCACATCCCTACCAAAACCAAAGTTGAGTACCCCCCCCCCCCCCCCGGGGTAATAAACCTTCATCTCTAAAGGTTGCCACACCAGTCGGTTCACATCGCTTTGCCTAATTGACCAATGCTCCCAGTCTCTTGTTATTTTAAGGGATAACTACATAAGATCTTGTTGAGATAGTCCATGGAGGCTTGCCGACAGGTGGTCTTGGCAGACTTTTTCAGTCGGCTAAAGCCAATGATATACTAGCAAAACGCAGCTACCGTGTGGTTTGATTTTAGACGCTTCGAAGACGCTAACCAGCCGCTAGCCAGTTAAAATATTTTCAACTTTAGCGTCTTCGTTAGCGTCTAGCTAGACGCTAGCTAGCTGCGTCTTGCTAGTATATCATGGGCTTGATTCTACGCCATATTCCTTTGTGGTGATGGTGGTAGTGGCGATGATGGTGTTGGGCACGTGCATTTCTTCTACATGCTCGTTTTGTAACAGAGTTATATTCAAAGGTTGATTGTAACGTTTAGCGTATATATAGATTTTTCGTAATTTAAAAATGCATTTGAATTCGTCGGCTACATCATTCGGTTCTATCTCGTATTTTTGACATTTTTGAGAACATTTGGAATTAATACTTTGACCTTGAACTCTTCATGATTACACAATTTCAGATATGTTTCTACCTAATTAATGAGATATTAATTAACAAATTAACAAAAGGTATATACCTAATGTCGGCTCTTCATGCTTGCCTTCGATTTGTATTGCGATAAGCAGGCATCCAAATTTCGATAACAACTACCTTTTGTGCCAACGGGTCATCTTCTGACGTCAGCAGTGTGCATTGATGCTCTTTAGCAGGGCTCACAGCTAATGTTTTGAATGGTACCGCCGCCCGCTCGCTGTGTTGAAATAAAATGCATTTCATGTGAAATGTAGTGAGTATTGAAATACATTTTTCTTGATAAAAAGTAACCTTTGTTGTGGTTTTTTATTATGTCAAAAATTCGAAAATTTCTTTCGTGACTGGTAAAAATTGAAGAAAAATCAACACGCTTCGCAAAAGAAAAAAAAACCACGAGCTTTGGATTTAAAAACTCGCTCTATAACCACTAGACTATGCGAGCTAACGATGTCTATGAGGGGAATTTAAGGGTACGAGGAATCCACATGCTCAGGAAAATGTGAATCCTAACTATTTTTGAATCATGAAAAGATAAATAGTTTCCACTGCCTTTGCGGGGACTCGAACCATGGATTATGGCGGGGGTTAGTCATGCATTACGAAGCGAGAGATCTACCGCTGAGCTATAAAGGCAGCGTTGAGATGGTGAACTAAAATCTAAAACATAAACATTAGAATGCCGTATTTTTCTTTTGTTTACATAAAAAATGCAATTTTTGCCTCATTGGAATGCTCAATTTGTAAGTAAATTATGCGAATGCGTATATCAGACAAAATGTAGATAATGTAGATACTAAAATCAGGCTATTCACAGCTCAAACAGGGCGAACTGAGAGTCATAATTCACGCCCGGTTGTTCGGGCAAAACAACGCGGGTTTATTACATTATCATTCAAAATCAACACAACACATTTATAAAATGTTATTTGTAATTCAATAAAAAGTATCAAGCCTACAATCTGTCAAACTTTGAAAACAGGTGAATCGGTCGAACATCATAAAATTTTAAGGTTTCGGCGAAAAAGGTGTAAATTTTTCGAAGTAGTTTATTGACGTAAATTTGACATTGATAATGGACGTGAAATCACTACTAAAGTCTCATGTATAAACTAGTGACTCTATTACATATGTACGCCAAAAATTGTATTATTCTGATATGTGTAAGTAGGTAAAGATGCCGTTGGCAAAAATGGCACCCATTTAGGGACTGTAGCCTTAAGATTATATTCATCATCTGTTTATTTTGATTGGTTACGCATGCGCAACTTCCAGTACGAGGTATTTATATAATAAATGTCCAGCAGTCGCCTGGCGCAACGGTATTGCTTTGAGACTCCGAATCAGGAGATCGTGGGTTCGAGTCCCGTCATAGTCGTTTTGTAAATTTATATTTTTTTGTTTTTACCGTGGCGTGTTGATTTTTCTTCAATTATTCACTGTCACGAATTGTTGACATTATTTATATAAAAGAACCCAAAAGGTTACTTTTCAGTCAAAAAAACACATGTCAGATTCATTAATTTTAACATGAAATGCACACTTTTTCAACACAGCGAGGGCGAGCCATTCAAATCGCAAGGTCTGAGTATACATATGCACGCTGCTTGCATCAGATGACCCGTAGTGACAAAAGGTGCTGGTTATCGAAATCTTGGTACCTTGTTATCGCAATACGTATGAAGAGCCGATATTAGGTACCTTTCATACACCACATCAGCGCATTTATGTCCCCTTGTTTTATCTTCAATTTTAAAAGTCTTATAGGCAAAATATCTTTTCCAAATTTCATCAATCTGAGTGAGTTTTCATATTTTTGCTAGGGGAATCGACCAAACTGACGTCTTTTTATCTTCTAAAACAAGATCGATGTAGGGGTTGAAATTCATATGTTTAAAAAGGCTCAAAATCGTTGATTTTTATAGAAAATACCATATAATGCATCATTGTTTACCAATAGCAAAAAAATCACTCACATTATAAAGAAAAAACTCAAAATTTTCATACCCACATTCCCACTTTGCATTTGCTTTCTCCTTGTTCAAATTATAAGGGTTCAAAGTCAGCTTTATTGGCAGGTCACGTTAATAAAAACAAATCTCGCAACCAAGATTTTGTAATATCGATCGCGAGATCTGGAAAACACATTGCTCATTATAAGCTCATTTGCATAGGACCATACGACACACTGTACCCCGGTATTGTTATTATAATTACCTAACCCATTCGATCGATCAAGCACTTACTTCCGTTTAAGATCGCTATAATCATCTTTGCTAAATATTACATTGGACGGTAACATTATCAAATGTTACGGCTGGACCGTAACATTTGAGAGGTTGCGTTGTTAATTCGCGATCGCTATTTTCGACGGTAACCTTATTTCTATTCAAATGCAAATGAGCAGCTGTTAAAATAACGCCAGCGGAACCCTTATTGAACCAAATTTCAATTAGAGCTGTACGTAAACATTAACTTATATTTTCACTTCGTGTATGTTTATACAATCAAAGTATGTCACTTTGACTAACACACATGGTATAACATAGTGCAGGCATTAACTAATGCTAATTAAAACAACCGTTTCCCAATCAACATCCAGAAATCAAGAGCTTTAGTTTGCTATTGTTCAAGCCAATTTCGCCTTCTGACGGCTTTTCTCATTGATTTGTGTTGCGATTTCACTCAGAGAGAACGCAAACGTTTAATGTAGCGGTGGATATAACCGCTTGACTTGGATATAGCGTCAAACAGCCCGATTTTGACGCTAAATTAACGTGAGGCATACGTTAAACTGTTGTGGGTCACATACTGTGTTCTCTTTTCTGGCAAAACTAATCGAATGATGTTGATCAGAACAAAAGGACTATAGGTATTCACGCTCAATGATCACAACGGGGTACAAATTAATCTCATGGTTTCATGATTTCATTGCCACATGCGCACGCATAGCCCTAGGGATCGGGACTACACAATTATAAGCTTCGACACACATTTGCTTAAGTGGGTGTTTACCCATTAAAAAGTATAGGGGTATGAAGATAACTCATGCATATCTATAAATCAGTCCCTAAGGCTGGCTTCCTAAATAGCGTTAGCGAATACCGTAGCGATAACCGTTATGCATTTTACAGTTAGTTTATCGCATACGGTAACCTTAACCTTATTTTCGCTATTTTCAACTATCTATTGACGAATGTTACGGAATACCGTAACAATCGAATCGCCATTTTCTCTTAGCTTGGGGAACTTCCAATTTTCAAAAAACAGACCCATCCTGAAAAAAACCCAGACCCGGTAATTAACTACGTGTATATATATGCAAATCACATTATGAAGCATCTATGTACAATGAAAAACTTACCTAAAATGATTTTTTTCCATAGTAAATCCACTCTAAAAGTGGTCTTATTTAACGTGGAATTCTGACCACTTTGTTGATCATTGTTGATGAGCACAACCTTCAAAGCCTACCATTTCGGTTTGTGAAGCTCGAGTGCATTATTGTAAGGCACTGTGTCAATCTTTTTAACAAATCTTGCGTCTAACGTCGCATTTCGCGTCAATATGGTACTAAAAAGTGTTAACATGTTAATTCGCAAAAGAGTGTATTATGTTAAGGAGAACCATAACAAACAAATGTTACGGCTGAGTATACCGGGAAAGACTGATAATTAATGGAAGATTTCAAAGCGCGTTTTTCCCGAAACACGTATATTCGTGAGATAGAACCGTATGTAATGCACCCGACAAATTTATTGGGAATACTTGTTGCGCCATTATAATAGCCCATCAGAAGTATAGCTGTGACCTAAATATCGTAATAGTTTGCTCCCTCATTCAAATAAGTTACAAGAAATACTTTATGTTAAAAGTCTTGATTTTAAGCTTACCTGATTTGATTCAACGCAACAAATTAACCCAGTGAAGACAATGTTTTACTAAGTCAATTCATCCAAGTACATCCGCCGACTACAACCCTTTGCCTAATTATAATTGACTGGTAATCGGATCATTCGGATGTTATAGTTGGTCTGAAAATATCAAATGTATCTTCCTCTTCCTGACAATATCAAATGTATCTTCCTCTTCGTCACATTCCTAATTCCTTTAAGCTCTTAACAATCAATTAATTTTGACATGCACAAACGTAAATACTTTTCATCTTTTCTTTCTTCTTTCTTTCCTCTTTTCCCGGAGAAGTTTCTACCTATGTTCAAATTCGAATAGCAAACATTAATGAGTAATGAACCTACCATCTCCAACCCTTTTCTATTCATATTTACTTTGGTCAGCGTTCCTGCCAAGGAGAATGGAAAAATGTCCCTTTAAAATTTCAGGTCCCTGCAAGCTCCCTTTAAAATTGGTTTCAGTTGTTAAGAAGACATTTTTTTTAATCTTTGGGGGTTTATACATTGCGAATATTGGGCAGTATTTAAGAAGGGACTCCACAATTTCCAAGTGTATAAATATAGAAATACATTAAATTCCTCCTAAGGGATTTTACTTAAAAGAAGTTTAAAGTGCTCTTTTAATTTCAAAGGGACAGCTAGGAGAGGATCTGTATGAAAGTGTGTGAGATACTTTCATACTTTTTAGTACCTTCTCAGTCTCAGCTAGTACGCCCAAGTATATTATATGCTTTTTCATCTGTGTCCCCTATGGCAAAATTGACGGCGCAAGCTCAAAAACAGTAGAAGTAGAAGGACAGTAGGCCCTACTTACCTTTAATGTTGTTCCACTTTTTATTTGCCTTATTCGCATGACAAAGGTATAAATAGATAAAACTCTAAAACATACATTTTAACCGCACTTAACCACGATGAGTTGTCGGAAAAAAAAAATAATCAGCAGAAATTTTGAAACTATAGAGGTTTTTGATTCGAAGGGTCTTTTCTCCGAAATTCGGAGAAACGAACGTTTGGAATTCAGGGTTGGTGATTTTTTTATTTAAAAAAAAATTATAAAAAATCGGATTTAAAAAAATTAAAATCATGATTTTTTTGATTTAGATCAGATTTTTTTTAAATTTTCTTTTAGAATTCAAAAACCATGATCGTAGAAAACAGGTTTAAAACTGTATTTGAACTGCTTTTAGACCAAATACATTTGACAAGTATTCTTTTGAATATTATGTATTTTAACATTTGAGGAATAATCCACTAAATTAAATAAACAAAAGTTATAAAAATAAAAAATCTTTACATTTAGTGATTTAATTGGTACCCATCAGGATACGCAACCGCCTTGGGATTGAAAAAGCTGTGAAATTAGTGGTCTTGTTCAAAGCTTTGAAAATGGATAGATCCAAAATTCAAACAGTTAAGAGGTTTACATTGTTTCAGGAAGCAAAGGAGTGGGCTTGTCTTCTAAAGGAGTGGACTTGTTTTCTAAAGTTATGATTAGCTTCTACCTTAGCGCCTAATGGTGCAATTCTTGATTCTGATTTGAATCACAACCTCACATCTTTTATAGCTAAATAATAATAAGAAGAGTACAGCATAAAAGTATGCTGAAAATTTCACTTGATTCTGACCATTCTTTTTCAAATTGAAAACTTTTAAGCATCTTAAACTATATATATGGCTACTGTCATGACTGTGTCGTAATTATTGTCGAGCCCAAACAGCAATTAGAAAATGGCACACTTTTGGATTTATCGACAAAAGTACTTTTGCATGAACATGATGAAGGTTTTGGGGTTTGTAACATGTACCAGTCAATTAGTATTATTAGCTCAAAATCTTAATTGTGAACATTTGCTTATATTAAATAACAGAATAACATAAATATTGTTAATGACTTCAGCTTTTTGAACGTCATGTTTCATAGGATTGGTTCATTTTTTAAATGGTGTTGCTTGAAAAATGTTTATAATTGTTTTTTTGTATCTAATGAAGATTAATTAAAAATTATTTCAAATCATCGTTCAGAGGGTGTAATGTTATTTTAAACTGTCTCTGAATTGCTTGTAGAGAAATTTAAATGATTCAATTGAAAAAAGGGACAAAAGACAATTTTTTTTGGGAAAAGTGATTTAAATCAGTGATTTTTTTAAAAATCCAAGTGATTTAAATCGCGATTAAAATCGGTGATTTAAATCAACGTGATTTTAATCAAACAAACCTGTTGGAATTAAAACCGTTCGGATTAACCCTCGTCTACCCAGGGGGGGAGGGGGGTTGTT
>JXSR01S007892.1:37905-52943 GCA_000969725.1 Ophiothrix spiculata
GAAACATTAAAAACAAAAATGAGAAAAATTTTGATTGAAACTAGTACATACAAAAATGAACTAAATTTTGACATTTTGAATTTGTTTTTAAATTCCATTTGCCTAATTTTAAGAGAGCTTGGTCCGTTTTTTCAAAACTTAATTTTCAGTGTCATATGAAAGATGTCCACTCAAGAGGTTTAAGTTTCAAATTTCAGCTAATTGGTCAATTAGAGATGGCTATACGTTACTGTGTAAATATAATTATGGTTACCATAATTAGACACATATTCATTATTAAATGATCCTCAAGACGGAACATAACTCAGCAGTGAAATTTCCTATGTGTTCTGAGAAAAATATGAGAAACGTTTTGGTAACAAAATCTCAAAAAGATTGAGAAAAAGTTGAGGCAATTGAACAAGCTCCTTAAACATGATTAAGACAACCTTGTTTCTTAAGCAATTAAGTGTGTTTTCATTGTGTTGTATATGTATGTTGTAGGAAATGGATTCTGTGGGAATCTTGACATGTTTAGGACTGTATTTTTACCAAGCTTTTTTGCTTCCTTTGTTAAAAATGTTTATGATGGTAGTAAAATCAAGCCAAATAAGCGGTGAACCAAAATAACATTACTAATAACTATTTTCTCAAAACAATTCTGATGGTTAGATAGAAGTCTGCGCGGTGCAAGCACGGTAATAAATTGCATTTTCTGTAAAATAACATTTTAAGCAGAAAGCTAGATTACAGTCTGGATGACAGATTAGGCCTACAATCTTATGTTAATGAAATTGAAATAGCGGAAGCAACACTACTAAAATACATACTTTGAAAATGTCCCTTCCAGTGAATAAAATACCAAATTAAGATTATACAGTGTCTTCTACTCACAGGGTATTCATTGCATGTATGTAAGCCGTGTCAAGAGGATAAAATTCAGCCAAAAAACAATACTCGGGACAAATGCTATCACCCTCCGCCCTCGCAACCCACCGTGGATGGCAAACTACCAAATGACCGAGATGATCTTATATCACAAAAGCCTACAGATGAATTAGGTACTGGTAAGCATATTAGGCTGAATGCCAAGTTCTGCGATCCAACGAGGAATATTATTGCTCATTGCTGCAGGTTTGTGATTTTGACTATAAGAATTAGTCAAAAAAGTGTACCCCTAGCCTGTCTCATTTATGTGCCAGTTTTACTGAGACTAATCTTTGCTGTCCAAGTTATGACTTTTGTTTACTCATGTCAGAGAAAAAATAGTTTGATAAGAAAACAGAAAAATGTAAAGACGATAATTTTTTTTTAAACTTTTAAATCTCCTAAAAAGAGAATTTAAAAAACATTTTTATTTTCTGTACATTAAAAACTGGAGAGGACCTCTTGGATCTCAAATACATGTCCCCCATAGCAAGTCAATGGTACTAAAGTCTCTCTGGTAGGGAGGTGATTCTTGCAATTCATATAATCCGCCTATCAAATGTCGTATTTGAACATGGTACAGTAGAAATTAATGACAACAAAATTGCTGGTGACAGAGTAATTATTTTTTTACCCAAAATTTCATTATAGCATGGTTTAGAAAAATGACAAAAACAAAAAAAGGTATTAATAGATATGGTGCAGCAAAATAATGCTTTCCTTATTTAAGATTTCTAAAATTGTTACTGTATATATTTGTTAGTTCCAACAATGAGATTTAGTGGGACTTCAAATATGTCATATTAAGTGGACCAAAATGACATGCAGGAACTTTAGTTCATTTGTAAGCACTTTGATAGCACCAATTGTTTATTTAATATTATCAAACTAGAACACAAATAATTATTTGATATGTTGTGTGCATTTTATTTTTCTAGGTTTTGTGCATACATGTATTTTTTTCCCTTTTTTCAATCTCTGAATTGTAATTTAATAGCATTTTAAATGGTCCATTGTAATCTTTTTTTAAATTGTGTGCTTTGCTCAGCACTCTGGGAACTCTTTACATTTAGTTATTAAACAAAACTGTTATTTTTCACAAAAATGCATAAGTGTAACGACAAGATAAAATTTTGAATTCTTTTCAGGAATATCAAAGTCAACCGACTTCATTACTGAAGATGAAACTTTTTCAGATACATCAGGAACTGATTTGTCACAAGGTAAAGTATAACTGCTTGTTTCTGGGTGCTATTTTGCTTTGGTGGTGTGTGAATAAATGTGCAATATACCATTATTATGTAAACCATTCAGGCCATATGCACAAAAGTACAGTTAGATCCCACCTAGGAGAAATCATATACCAATGATCTTTGCTGTACAACTAACCAACTTAATTACCCCACAGTATATACCAGAGACTAGTATATAGGCCTAAAAATATTCTTCACATCAACTGCAATGCATGCAGGGATTGTATTATTGCTTAGAGGGTCCTTAATTGTCCATATCTAATCAAAAATGTGCCATACCATGTCTACCTGTGTCATTATGCAAGACTTTTAAAAAATACTATAACTTAATTTGGTCGGACATAACACTCATGTCCATGTACTGACCTTTAGGGCCTAATCCTGCTGCAGCTAGTGTATCTTCTTTACATAACGTTGTGATGAGATGTTTATTTAATTTCAACTGTTTGCAACATACTGTACTGCAGCATCCAAATAAACCATTACAAACTTTCAAGAAAAATATATAAAGTCACGGGTGCTTAGTCTTGAGTGAGTGAAGGAGAGACAATAGTTTAGTACGTTACAACGTTTCAATTGTATTTCTTCATCAGAATTAGTATCATTGCCCGTGATTCACCTGATGAAGACATCCAATAAAAATGTAATAACTTCAAACGTCATCACAGCACTATACTCTACATGGTAATTTTTGTCTCGCAAAATATATTTTTGTATCAGTATATTACCTTCACATTACATTAGTTACTTTGACACATGGTAACGTTGATTATGATACTTACAATATAGTTGATTTTGCATCAAATATGTACCGAAAATATCAAATTCCGGACTATGCCTGTGTGACCCAAGAATACATTACTTTCAGTTATTCTTTCATGACCTGTAGCCCCCATTTGATATGATATATTTAACACCCCAACCCTCCCCATATTGTAAATTTTAATACTTGCATTTTGTAACATATGTTAAAAAAGGAACTCCAACTCACAACTCGAAATTGTGTATGATTTGTTTGCAGATATTTCCTACAACTGCATATGCCCCAGTACCCCATCACCTGCAAACCCAACTCATGCAGAAAAATCTGGCACCACTATACGATTACTGGGGCCTGGTTCTTTAGCAGTTATGTGGATCTTTACTCTAATTATTTGCTATATACTTGGGATTGGTACGTCGTCGATCGTAAAGAGGAAATTACAACACTGGTGTGATAGGTTACCTGGTAGGGCACATCAGGCATCAGCTAATACTCACTATGACAACAACAGCAATAGACATGATAAAGGTAAGGTCTCTTCTGAGGGGTGCACCGGCAAAATGAGCAGAAAGTCATGAATTTCAAAATGGAGTTGATGCCATATTTTAATTCTCTTTAATCTTAGCTTTTGGATGATATATATTATAGTATTATACTTCCTTCCTCAATTTTCCATTTAGAGAGCGAATTTACTACTATAGTGTACAATACCGGTAGCAAAATTAAACACGGTAATTAAATTTCCCAGCATAATTGACCTTCTAAACTCAAGGTATAGTTGAAGACGTATGAATGAATGCATTTTATTTGAAAACAAAAACGCAATGTTACCTTTTCACCATTTATTTTTACTATAGAGACCATTAATTTATTCAAAATTTTCATTCACGACTTTCCGCTCTATTCACCAGAGCAGACAGTAAGATATTAGTCAATAATAAACAAATAGAAAAATCCCAGGGAGAAAAATGAGCCAGTTAGGTCTGGGCATTATTTGGGATATGTAGCTATATATAATATACCAGTATGCAAGAATGCGGCACCAATATTTCTTTCATGGAATAGTTTATTTAGTAAACCAAAAATGTGTATGTGATAACTTTAAACACCTTGTCATTATTTTCTTGAAAGAAATAGCCATTATTTGGTCAAATTAAATCTCACCAAGAGAATGTCAGAAAGACAGGCCAGTAGCCAGGATTTTTAAAGGGGATTGCGGATTTTCCAAAAAAAAAAAGTGGCTTTGACAAGCAAAAAAAGAATGAATATAGAAATAGAAATAAAGGTTTTCAGTAGTTTTCCAAGCACTTTGTGTAGTATTTTATCAAGAAACGACATACATTTACTTGTTTTGGTGCTTTAGGTGTTTTTGGTGGACATTTAGGGAATTTTTGTGGACCTTTTAAGGGGCTTTTGACTGAAAAAGGGGCGGTGGCCGCCCCTCCTGGCTACAGGCCTGCAGAAAGATTGATAATTTCACTATGTTGTTATGGTTCTTAAGACTGATCAAAAAAAAAAGATTGTGCACTAATATGTGGATGTTGCGACAACAAGCTGTTGTCTTATTCATCACTTGTTCAGTTGCAACCTCTCCTGGTAACTGACTATGCTTGTCCAGTGTTGCCACTTCCGGCATTGCCAGTCATGGTCAATCATGGACATTATAGTGTTTTTGTTAAGACAATCTTACCAAATCTGAAATTCCCAATGTTATTTTACAGATGTGGCAATTAATATTGTGGGAAGTGAAGTTACATATTCCCCAAAGTCTGGTGAGTACCTATAGTGTTAATTTTAACAGTAAGTTACATTACTTGTATGTTCAAAATGGGTGCATGTGTGTGATATTAATAGCTTTGGCAGGGGGGGGGGGCACTCTCTAAATTCCAGATACTTATTTTTAAGTCTAAAGGACTTGTTGAAATGACAAAGCGTTTTTGAGATTTAAAATAATAAGTCCGTCAAATAGACTTATTTCAAAGAAATCCTGTAGATTGAAAAAGAATCGACAATTGACTAAGAAAGCAGTTAATAAAGTGACGAGAGACTTACTTTTTAATCTAAAAGACTTGCTTTCAAATCCAAAAATGTTTTGTAATTTTAACAAGTACCCTGATCCTTAGATTTAAAATAAGTCTCTGGAATTTAGAGAGCACTCCCATATGTCAGTGGATTGCGACTTCCAGTCAGAGACCCCATTTTTTCTCCTTAAAGCGCCACACAATTACACCATTTTCACACCCCCTACACCCAATGCCCTACTTTTTCCAAGTCTTTTACTTAATGACCCCCTATCTGCAGGCCTGTAGCAAGGCCTAATATCCCGCCATATATCTCTCGTTCTTGCCTTCTGTACAATCTGAAGAGACCTAAACACAGAAGGAAAATCTAATTTTAATCCAGTTGGTACGGCGCCATGATTTCTTGTTAGGAAGGGCAACCAACATGAGACCCAAATGGTACACCCACAATTTGTTGACGTAGGTTTTAAAAACTAACAAGCGAAATAAAAAAAAAGGTCTCGCAAGCGCACAGACAACTAATAGAGGTATATTTCAATTTATCAATAAGATTTTGTTAAAAAGTGAAATTTTATAATCCCCCCTCTATTTTTTTCTCTCATCATGTTTTGTATCAAGGAATCTTTTGAACACCTATAACACTGTACCTGTACGTTCATATTTCCTTATTTGTTTTGTTTTATTTAGGTCAGACTGGAACCAAATTAAGTAAACGTGGACGCCGAAGATAGAACAATCAGCACATTTGTTAGCTTTTGTTCCCTTATTCTTAGAAGACGTTCATATAACAGAATTATATAACACAACGTACTGCTTTGTCGCTGCGTGACATATTTTTTTTTGCCGCTTCCGGTTGTCGTTGCGGCAAAGCTACATGTTGCTGAGATAATCGATATCAGCAAAATGTTGTCGCACGACAAGAATTTTTGAGTTGAAATGAATTCAATTTTCAGAGCGACATGAAGCAGCAAATCTGAAAAGCGAAGCTACAAAAGTGTGAAAGGAAGCAAGCGACAGAGCTGCAAAGCGACAATAAGTATGAAAGCAGCATTATGTGTTCATTTATATACCAGGTACATGAACAATAATGAAGGTGCAGTATAAAGTCCATCAATCATCTAGGCCATGTATGAAACAGAGCAAATAAAACAAGACAGATATTGCTGATGTCATCAAATGCCAGGTGTCAATCGTGACTTCAGTACAGTTTCACATGTCTGATGTTTGAATACGTCTCAATTCTGTTTCATATTTTATTACAATTCACCCTCAACAACGGAAATTGAGCCGTAAACAAAACCAAACAAGGCCTACAGAAATTGTCTTGTAATTCTCTGCCATATTATTATACATAAAAAAGGGTGAATCACCATGTCTATTGGAAAAGACGGCTCTTATTATCAATAGACCCACAACTTGCGTGAAAAGATAATTATTTTTTTATGCAAGCCGGGGGTGTACCACATGATTTTGATCATGTTGATGCTAACTCCAAAACTAACCATATAGCTATTTAAAAGTATGCATCTCTTGAAGTGGACTTTTTAAACATTGAGAATGGTCGGGAAAAAAAAAGCATTCACAAAATTTTGAACTCTTAGGCTCAAAACATAGTCGCCCTCCAAACAAAATTATCGCTACCAAACATTTGTTTGTGACGTCACCAAATATTTGCAATCGGATGTAAAGTATAATCCGGTAACAAACATTTGGGGCAATGTATATGGCAATTAATTCAACACGTGCAATTTAGCATGAAATTTTATTTGGTCTAAACGCGGTGTAGAAGTTATTTTATTTGAAGTCAATCATCAGTTTGATGTCATGACCAAATGTTTAGTAGGGAAATTTTTTTAGAGGCAGTCTATGTTTTCACCCTTACCCAATTTAATACAGAAACAAATGTCTAGGAAGTGTGAAGTGTTTGTTTATTTATGTGTATTATTCAGTATATTATTTTGCCAAAAATCATGACATTTTTGACATATTTTTATTGGTTTTTTTTACTATGTACCTATTTAAGAGATGCTGATTTTCAAGTTGTTTTTTAACCAAAGAAGTGTGAAAATCTGTTGTTCCTCTGGAGAGAGGTAAGGCAAGTTGTAGGGTGAGTTAAAGATAAAGTGGTGCAATTCATGATTCTTATGTGACAATAACAGCACCTCTTTTCTAGCTAAATTAAAAGAAGAGTACAACATCAATATAATGTTGAAAATTTCACTTGATTCCGACCATTCGTTTTCAGGTTATGACCGTAACAGTATTTTTAAAATATCCATAGACTACTGTGCTGTAATTACTGTCGGGGCCCGACAGTAATTAGGAAATGACACATTTTCTCACTTTTCTCAAAAATGCAAGCACATTTGGAAGAATGGTTTGGGGATCCTAATATATACCAGTTAAGGATTCGTCCTGGCTAAGAAACTCAATTTTGATAGAGGTGACCTTGAGGGTGAAAAGTGGATCATGAATTGCCCCTTTTTTAAAATAACTCATTATGCATGCAACTTTCTTTACAACTCTCTACAAAAGTACTTGCCCATATCTCGCCAGATTAAAACTATCATTCATAAGCATGATAAGTAGTCATTTGGACAATGCTATATGAGAAATTTGTTATTTCTAAGGTATTTTGTAATTATAACTGTATTTGTATAGTTATTTGTAACTACATACCTGCCAACCTGTAAATGTGTAAAAGTAGACTTTGCAACCACAAAAGTAGATTATTTCACTAAAAAGTAGATTTTACACACCAAAAGTACCAGAAGTTATGTAATTTCACAGATCCAGAAATCTGATTAAGTAAGATTTTCTGCTGTCATAAGCCTCAAAAATCTTACTAAATAAGATTAAACCTTACTAGTTGGCAGGTATGTAACTATATTTAGAACCCTGATTTCCCTTAATGTGCTAACCTCAACAACACATCCTGTTGCTTTGAAAAAAGTGATTTTGTATTTTGAAGAAATTTGTATTCTTTATGGTAGGCCTAGTATTTTATGTACCCATCACCTGAAGAGGCTATCTTTAAAGGAAATCTGTACAGTCACTTCACATCAGAAACCTAGTTTAATAATTCTACTTTTAAGGAAAAAAATACCAACAAAGTGATATAATAAAATTGTTGTAGATGTACTAAGCATTCTCAGGGGGTGATGGTGGATGTACAGATTAACAACAAATAAGCAGGGCTGGACATTAGCACCTGCCTGCAGCCAATGGCAGGTAATTTTTGTGTCGGGCAGGTAAAAGTATAGAGGGTTTGCATGTGATGCATCGTACTCACAGCACCATTTTCATGGGCCGGCAAACAAAAAGTCCCATCATATCATAATCTTTTAGCAGTATCACGATACCAGATCACAACTGATGATGACAAGAATATACAGTACATTAAATGTAGCTTAATTTTCAGGTCATGATTTGAAGTTATAATTTAGTCACAAGTTACATGTATTCGATTTTGATGTCTGTTTACATTACAAACTACTTCGACCCCACCAAGATGGCGGCGAGAACGGTTGCGTGTATGGTGCGTATAGCGTCGTGCAAATTACCCTTTATAAGGTTACCTGCCCGACAGACTGGTAAATTTTTCAAGAGTTCCTCTGTGTGTAATATATTATCTCAAATGAATTTCTTGACAGGTGGGTAACTTTGACAAGGTACCTGCCTGATTGGCTAGTTTGAAAAAAGACAAATGTCCAGCCCTGCAAAAAGGCCTAAAAAATGTTTATAGCGCATAAAAGTACCAATTTTTTTTCCTAATTTTTTTCAGGTAATTTTCCATACTTCTTACTTTCCAAATAAATATTTTCTGACATACTTTATGTACATTCTTACATGATGATCCAATCAAAGCATATAATCATCATTTCTTTCCCACACTTTTTTTTATTCAACACTGTGTCAATATATCCACCAATCGATTACTTTTTTTTTAAAATGCCAACAGACCAAAATTTTCCTACATGTCCCACCATAAAAAGTTTACAAAACGCCTCTCTCAAAATTATTCAAAATTGTTTACACATTTTCTTTTGTCACTTTAAACATGTTAGAGAATGTGTCAGTTTTTACTTTGGTTTTTACTTTCAATCTTCAAAATATTCTTTTATTATTCTCAATATTACAATACACTGTTAAAAGGTGCTTCATGGTATACATTTTCAATGTTATATTTAAAGTAGGCATAGCTTGTGAAAAGCTCTTGACTGAGAGCATTTTGTCCCCAACCAAAACCTGTGTGTCCCCCGTCCCCGGGTTATTGCACAAATCAGTGAGTCAGAAAGCAAACTTGGAACTCTGGACTTGATTCTGCAAGTCTACGACACAGCTTTTAAAAGAACTTTAGCACGTGAATATGTACAATACAGATTTTAGAATTTGAGAGATTTTTTTACTATATTTTAATTTTTGATATACGGATTAGGTATTTTTGATAAGAAAATTATATTTTTGCAACGTTATCATGATCAGTACTTAATATTAAAATCAGGTTATTACCAAATGTAGTTATTATCAAATACCAGTACTGCTTTTTACACATGTAATAGGGTTTGTGCTCAGGTTTGTGAATCAGAAACCAAAGGTGTGATGAATTTGAAAAATATGTACTATTTATATGGTGACCATCCATCAAAAACCTGCCGTAAATGCATGCAGCCTCTTGTCATTTTCTATTTTTGAAATATTTGCAGACCATGCTATAATAAGGATTAAAAATGACACCTCAATTAACTTCACTTGATTTCCAAAGTCACGTTACAGTTCGTAAAAGGTTGTCTGGGAGTAAAATGTGTAACTAACATAAAAGCGTTCAAAGAATAACTTTTATATTTTCTGTTAATTGTCCTGAAAATATACAGATATATTTCATGATTCAGATCATTTTCTTGATATGAAACTTTGCGGGTGTTTTGAAGCAGTGCACAGATTATGAATCCATAACATACGGTCTATGATCTATAGAGGGGAGCGTGGCCGAGCGGTTAGAGCAGGGTCTCGTAATACAGAGGTTGTGGGTTCGAGGCCCGGGCCAGGTGGTCATCGTCTCCTTGTTTCCTTGGGCAAGAAACTTTACTCTAATTGCTCCGTGGTTCGGACAGTCACGTTAAGCCGTGGGTCCCCTGTGCGAATGCTCCTTCTTGGGGCGCTGCATACAGTGTATACCTGGTGAGTCTATCAAAATCAATTTTGACAAACTACGACCTTGACACGTATTTACGACATGTTTGAAATGGACAGTCACATATAATTGTATTCAAAGGGACTTGAAACTTTTACGCAGGTCAATCCATTAAAACATTTCAGAATATTAGAATTTTAATAGAGTTCAGACTTAATTGTATGGTTATACAGTGTAGTTAATTTCAAAATAAGTGAGGTGTCACTATAAGTTTTAAGTATATTACTGTTAGGTACAGTACTTACTAACAAATGTAGTTAACAATATTTCTCTTTTTACATGTCATATATTTGTAAAATTGATTGTTAGAATGAAAATTGAAATGCATGTTATCGCACTTATAAATTGTGATGGTTCACCCCGAAAGGGGGACTTTGCAGATGATATCGATTTTTTATTTTTTTATTTTCATCTGTTGCAACATTGTCTAAGCTTTAGAATGACACCTTAATTGTTGAAATTGATCATTTTTTTTTACTGCCGGCCTATTTGCACCTGTTTCTTGAAAAGTGTTCCGTCGCAAAGTCCCCCTTTTCGGGGTGAGTCATCACAAATAATTGCCATCTTTACATTTTGACACAATTATGATATTTGAATAAATCTCTTTGGGGACACCTGCTGTAAATAAAAAAATATATATATACGAAGTCAAAATGAAAATTGTCTAACTCGATTCTGCCTATCTCACTTGATATATCTCACAACATGTTGTATAACATAAATTCATTGCGTTTCTCACTGTATATTATTACTGTCTAAGGCAGAAATAAATTCTGCCAATATTCCTGCCTAACTCTTACTAAGGAACTGTTCACGAACACTTGCCTGTTCACAAACACTTGAAAGGGGACCTGATGCAAAAAACAAAACAAATTATCACGAAAAATTTTCGGGGCCCCCTTTTCGACCTCAACAAAATAAGGGCCCCTTTTTGCGACAAAAATTAGTTGTCAACCCCATAGAAAAACATTTAGACTAAATTTCAACCGGAAAATTTGTGGTAATTTTTTTTCAAGCCCCCATACAAGGGTGAAAAGTTTTAAGGCCCTCCCTTTTTGCATCAGCCCCCCCCTCCCCCTAACAAGTGTTTGTGAATGGTCCAATAGAGCTTAGGTATTTTATTTTGCGCCTGTTCAACAGCTTTAAACTAATTTTGACAAAGTTGAAGAGGTACTTGCACGAAAATACTTTGACGACATTGGAAATTGACTAAGAAGCAGGAAAAAACATCCTCACACATTTTAAAACCTGTTTCGCCAGTTTAATTGTGCACCATATGGCTTCATCGGGGACACTGTGTGTGGTGAAGTAAACTGGCCTTAAAAGTGAAGCCTCATGAAAGAAGTGGACACTTAACAATCTTACTTTCAAAATATATTTTTTTATTTGTTATAAATATGAAAAACTTAAAATCGTCATGTGAGTGCAAGAAAGTCGCATCTGCAATAGCTGCCTTACGTCATAAATTTAGATTGCACACTGTATGACCTCCAGTCTTGGGTCAGTGATTCTTGAAATGGTTCTCCAGAACCACTGACATAAGACAGGAAGATTTTGAGGGTTTTTTTTCACATTCTTGTGACAAGGTGTAAACTTTAAATATAATTTAGGGCAGCCATTGCAGATACGACTTTCTTGCACTCACATGACGAAATGTGTTCTACAAACTACTGTGAAATCAAAATTGCTATTTATTATGAATCATCAGTAACAAAAGTAACAGAACTATAATTAGAACAAATATAACAACATAAATTTCGGGGAACAAGTGTAGACCCACGCTCCTTAAAAATGTGATGATCTTGGGGGTCATGATATATGGGAGCTGCTGTAAATTTGTCATTACTGTTTCCTATGGTGAGAGTGAACTCAATGCAATTTACTGTTACAAATAATATATGTAGTTTCTTCATGTTAAAATGAAATAATGCATTCCGGGCCGGGGGGCACTCACATACGAAGGTGACATACGAGAAGGGGTCTTTCACTCTTCTTTCGGTGACAACTTGGGTCAAAAAAGGTGTCTAAGTGACAAAGTGCAAAATAATAGGGGTTTTTTTTCAAGATTTCTATGAGTTTAGTGAAGTTTTTGATTAAGTTAGCAAAGTTATTGAAAAATTACACCAAGTTAAGAAAATTGTTGGTCTTTGAGTGACAAAGGTTGTTTAAGTGACAAGGTATTATTTTTTATAAGTAGCAGGTCATTGAGTGACAAAATTAGGGGTCTTACGGTGAGAGCGAGCTAAATAAAGCAGTGTCTTTTTGGTGGCACATCATAGCGTGTTACTCGGATGTTGAGTGCACCCCTGGGAAATGAATGCATTTTGATTGCATTAATGATTAGGCTTGTAAAAATAAAAATGGGTCCAACAAATTGCAAAAGTAACGACATTTACAGGATAATATCAAACAACAACATATCAAAAATCTACCAAGTGGAACAGCGAATAATTTGCATAAAACAAAATGGCTGCCAAAACATGTGTGAATTTAACTTTATTGATTCACAAAAACAAACTGTAGAAATCTAATTGTACTTGCAAAATGATTTGAGTAACAAAGGGTTCTTGGCCTTATATCTTCAACTTGATATTCACTACAACAAAGGAATTTCATTGTTCAATATGACAATAGGTTGAGTGGGGTACCCAAAGGTTACTTACATTGACAATTAAGGTACATGTATACACCCGATACAACGTATCTACACAATAAACACAGTATCGGGTGAAAATACCCACATGATAGTCAACCCAGGGTTAGGCAACCAGGTTGACCAACCCTGGGTTGTCTTCCACTTAGTGTGTGGACTCCATGCGTAGAACATACTACATTATATTACTATTACGTCATACGTAGAACATACAACATTATACTAATAAGTATATCTAGGTTTAAACAACATCAACTGACTATGATTACCCTGGGTTGACAAATGAACTGCATTAACAACTTCGACTTCAAGTGCGAAAGTGAAGATCACCAGGGTGAACAGCATCACCTGTTTGGTATTTGACAGGGAGTGTAGGTCAAAAATACATAGACAGTCAGCTATTTGGATTTATATGTATTTAGGTGTATATGGAGAAAGATACTACGACACAAGCCGAGTGTGATTTGTTGTCAATGTCATCATTCCCATGCCTTTGTGTGGTTGGTAGGCTTAGTGTTGTGATGAATGTTGTTCGGAAAAATGATTCATCTAATATGATATTGACTGTGTGGGAACCCAGAAATACTCTCAACTATGATTATACCCTAGGTCGACCAGTAAATTCAATAACAACCTCAAACTGTCAATTATGTGAATGAAGATCACGTAAGTTGAACACTGTATAACCTGCTATAAAATATCACCCATTATAGTGGTTGACAAATGAAATCCACTAATAACTACAAGTTGTTAATGCAACTGACTATGATTACCCTGGGTTGACAAATGAACTACATTAACATCCTCAGGTTGTCAATTATACGAGTAAAGATTACCCAGGGTGTACATTGTACAACCTGCTATAAAACAACTGAGTACATTATGATTTACCTGCTTTTGACTACTAGTAATAGTATGTTCTACGTATAGATACCTAAGTGGAAGACAACCCAGGGTTGGTAAACCTGGGGTTGCCTAACCCTGGGTTGACTATCATG
This sequence comes from Ophiothrix spiculata, assembly GCA_000969725.1. Lineage (NCBI taxonomy): Eukaryota > Metazoa > Echinodermata > Ophiuroidea > Amphilepidida > Ophiotrichidae > Ophiothrix > Ophiothrix spiculata. The sequence continues at coordinate 51,694 of JXSR01S007892.1, forward strand.
TGGGTATTTCCACCGCTGCGTATATATATATCAGGTGGTTTTTGTCTCAGATGAAAGCACCCAATTTTCATAAACTTAGTGGGTTTGGGGGGAAATTTGAAAAAAAAAAAACACCCAACGGTAAAATTGGGTGCTTTACCATCAAAATTGGTATATTCATGGGTGTGTTTTTTTAGCCAAAAATAGGTGGTCAGTGTTTTTTTTAAGTCAGGCATACACATACCCATACAAAACTTTTCGAAGAATCCCCCCAGGTAGGGTGCTTGAACCTTTAACTAAATAACAGGGATTTAAAAATCCATTCAGAAATTTAGATGTAAAACCAAAAATGTTTCCAGCCGCTTTCATTTTCGTTATAGGAATGTACAAAACTATATTTCAATACAAAATAGTCATGATTAAGAGGGGAAAGCACGTCACTCAATTTTACGTTTTTGCAAACTTATTTTGTACCATAACCTTTGAACAAAGTATTTAATGTTAATAAAAGTATACATTTCCAGAAAGGAATTTTCACAAGGAACATGATATGATGGTGATGTTGATTTTTGACCTAAAATCACATTTTTTGAGAAAATCACAACAACCAAATTTGTTTGGCCATTTGGGCTTCCGGACAAGCTAAAAATAACAATTTTTTTTAAATGACTTTTGAATGGGAATTTTAATTCAAAACACCCACTCGGATGTTGCGTCTTTTTTACTTAGGATTTTGGCAATTTTTTTGATTTTCACACCAAATATTGTCAAGAATTCAATTGTTCAATTTCAAAAATTAAGATATCAAATTGTTCGTTTTGAAGGAACGATCAAAAGTTGTCATAGTGACCTCGACGTCCGACCCCTCCTTAGGGATCAAAGGTCATCAGATCAAATTTCAGATTATTCAAAAAGTCATAATCATTCAGTATCTACCAAGTAAAAGTGTTGCGATTGACAAAATGTTCCAATTGACCTTAAATTCAATTCAATTTTGACCAGAATTCAAAATGTTCTGATTGACCTGAAATAAAAAAAAAAGAACTTAACCATGTAACTTCCCTCGTGCCCTTTTTAAGGGCACAGAGCTTCTAGTTATGCTAAAACAATCTTTTGTCCTATATCACTACACACATTTCTAGTTGAAAATCGTTTAACCCTTGTCTTCCTAAGCCTTTTTCTGTAACACGTCTTCCTGAGGGGGGGGTGGTTACCACCCCCCCTTTGATTTTGAACTTGGGACCCCCGAAAGTTATATTGTTTGATACTAT
>JXSR01S007892.1:76233-87213 GCA_000969725.1 Ophiothrix spiculata
AATTAACATAATTAATGTATTAAAGCATAAAAGCTTTAAAAACATCTCTTCTTTAAGTATTTCCCAGTATTTCCCACTTTGCCCAAAATTAACTTGGCGGTATTTACCGGTAAATCCCCCGGGAAATACCGGCCAACCTTGGTTAAACCATGGTTTAGCTGAACACCTTTCTGGAATATGGGTCACAGAGTCTTAGATATTTTAACGCGCAGGACAAAATAAAAATTTTGCAAACCCTCAAATCAATAAAGTATGTGGAAATAGTGAGATAATGTGATTTCAAGCATGAACTTATTTGTGTGAGAGTCAGGTGATAAAATACTGTCGTGTCCAGGATTTTTCCTTGCGGGGGGCCTTAAGGGGGCTTGCAACGTTGATTTGTGCCGGGGCTTAGTGTCAAAACTTGTCAAAATTGATTTTTGCAACTCTGTGGGGGCCTTCAGCCCCGAAAGCCACCGCCTGGACACGTACGCCACTGTAAAAAGAGCTGAAAAAAGCTGAAAATAGAGACAAAATGCCATAACTAGGCAGGCATTAAAAAAGCTGAACTCCTACATGTATACCCCTGTGAACTTTAGACTTAACATTGTATGCAGAAACGACACATCATATCTACACTGGTTGCTTATGTAAATATGTTTCCAGATATGAATATATCATATTTCATAAATTACTTGATTCAATGGGATAAAATGCAGTCAAGCTATAACAGGCATTAGAATCTTCCTGTTTAAACAGGAATTCCTGGTTTTGTTTTGTTTTTTGTAGCCAAATTTCTGTGCTTTCATGTGCTAGTGGTGGACTGTACCAAGCTTGGCTCGTACAAAAGCCTGAAAAACATTGATTTAAATCAAGCTTTATAGTGCTGCTTTAAATTTTCACTTTCTTATCATGATTTTCAAATTATTTTAATCTGTTGTCATACATCTTATATTTTGCTCATTTGTAAAAAAAAATTGACCAGTGTTCCCCCTAAGGTTTTTGAGGTTGCGCCAAATCGAGCAATTTTGACTGAGTTGAATTGGTGCTTACGTCAAATTATGAGCTGAGGCTGAAAATTGCCTAAATAAAGCCAAAAAATAACCTTTTTTGCACATTTTCAAAAATCTGTTACACCAATATCTATGGCTCCTGGGGCAATGGCGGGCCATACGTACTGCTCTAGGGCAATGGCGGGCCATAGTACTTAGCAGTAGGGTTGGTGATTTTTTTTAAATCATTGATTAAAAATCATGATTATGATTTAAATCATTGATTATATTTTTGCTGATCCCAGAAAAAAGTCGGAATTCCCAGAAAAACAATCTGTAAGCTTAAAATGATAATAATAATAATAAAAATCACAAAAATTTCTGACGACAGGTAATTTTTTCTGGCAATATTGAAAGATATAGACAAATAAATGAGACAAATTTTGGGGTGAATGACAAATTACTGTCAGAAACCATCGAGTTTTTATAGCAATTTGTGCATTTTTCATAAACCTCACAGACAATTCACATCAGCACAATAAAAGTTCCCAGAAAGGTTTTCAATTATTTCTATACCCTGGACTGTGCAGTCCCGATAACGAGGTCCTAGGGAACGGGGAACTGAAGATTGCCTCTGAAAGGGAAGTCTAGAGAATTAACTTATACGGAGGTCAGTTTGAATCTTGAACAATGTTACCCTCCTAAAGATCTCGCCTTTCTTCACCTGAGCTGATTAATTCTAAGGTCAGGATTTCACCAGCACTTCATGTGCTTCCCCCCAAAAATAGGCAAAGTTTCACCCTATTGGCAAATGTGATTAGGTAAAGCATCATCTCTCCAATCATTTCCTTAGGTAAAACTTCAATGATGATGATATCGATTTTTGAACTACTTTTCGCAATTTTTGCCAAAATTGACTTTTTTGGTCAAAAATCGATATCACCAATATGTTCAGGGTAAAAAGCGGCTTCTAAAACTGTATACTTTTATATGGATTATGCAATTAGTTTTTAGAGTTAGAGTACAAAAACAGGTCATACTAGTTGAAAGTCTACCCCAGCCTTAACTTTGAAGAAGGATAGACAAAACAGCAACTGTGAAAACGCAACATCAGTCTCGCCAAAACACTTTTATGGCATTTTCTGTAAGTCTTACAGAAAATGTAAAACACTTCTATGGTATTTTCTGTCCGTAAAAGCAAAATTGTATGTTGTATCAGAGAATAGGCCTATGCACAGGCAACAATGTGCTTTTTTATCCATTTTTATTACAAAGATCTTAAACGGACCAATTAAGTGTACTTTAGGTCCCATTCAGAATTTTAGGGTTAGGGTTTGGGTTAGTGTTAGGGTTAGGTTTAATTTAGGGTTAGGGTTAGGTTGTAGGGTTAGGGTCAGTTTTAGTGTTAGGGTTAGGGTATAGATTTTGATGGGACCTAAAGTTCCTAATAGACAAATGATAAATGTCAACATACTCAAGCATTCGATCGACATTACATAGACACAAAACACAAAAATGATTCGATATCACTTTACCAACAAACAGGAAATACTTGTCTGAACTTCACCCTTTCCTATTTTGTATAATCGACATAAAGCTATTCCCAGAAGTTATATTTAACGAACGTAAAGACATCACAATAATTAATACAAAAAATATTGAACTCAAGCTTCGGTGTCGAGTTAACGTCTATATTGCATCAAAGCTTGAGGAGGGTAGTTCAAGATTTAAAATGACCCTTCAATTTCCCTTGTCATAATTTAAACTACTGTATAAGTGGTATTTTTTGCGCTACATTTATTTTCGCGCTTTTCGCGCAAAATAAAAAAAAAAGCGAAAATAAGTGTAACGCGGAAATTTATATGTATTTCTTGCAAAGGAAATTCATAGTAGCCCAATGTTCAAGTGCGCGAAAATAAAAACGCGCGAAATGGTCCAAAATTGGCCATGCGAGAAAATTACTGAGCGTGAAAATATTTGCGTTTACAGTATTATATAGGTATTTGTCTTCCGGCAGCTCGAAATTTAGCCGTGGTTCGTTTCCGTCAAAATCAAGCATACAATTTATTCCGTAGCAAAAAATAAGGTAACGGAGCATCGGGTACCACAGCCCCGATTTCAGCTGAATTTCGAGCTGTGAAAAGACACATTCATTATATAGTCTGTCTCAGCTTCCCGCGCGCATAGCTTTTAAAAATCCAAATTTAGCGCATTTCTTTTTTTTTAGGTTTTTGAGAGATTGTCAGTTTTTTTTCATCTTTTTTCCTACTACTGGGAAAAAAGTTAAATAAACGGCCACGAAGCAGCCGGGGAAAAAATAGTGGCCGAAAAATGCAATAAAAAAAAATTAGGGGGTATTTCCGCATCCGCGTAGCCCTTTTTTACTAAAAAAATATGCATAGCGCTTAGGGTTTTGAGAGATGAGCTGAGACAGAGATCTTTTTTTTTGGCCTAACTAAAACCTTTGTTTTAATGAGATATTTTACAACAGATTTGAACTAAGCTTCTATGTACTTACTCTGTATCTATGCGAACTGTACCATCAATATTGCACTGACAAGATTGTTTTACTATCTGTCCAGGAAAACATATAGTACACTCACAAATATTACCCTGGTTATCCATTACTTTATTGGAGCTCTCTCCATTACAGAAGATGCATGGCTTATCCTATATAAGAAGAACAAATAAATAGTTTGTGCTTGTTAATTTACACTTTAAGGGCACAGTTAACCCCTCATTTTGATGATGGTATAGGTCAGTTTTGGACCAAAATGTATGATTTTGGACAAAAGATCAACCCTTGTTCTTGGACCACTCTATTTGTAAACAACCCAACTAAATTTTGAAAAAATAAAAGTTGGACCTCTTATATATGCTTTTTAGAATCTAGAAACATGTGTCTAGGAACACATTTCTCTCTTTTTTTTTTTTGATTTTTGACTTCTTTTTTAAAATATTGCTACAATTTGGCCTAAAATAGGCCAAAAAGGACAAAAAATCATTTTGGTCCAAAACCGACCTTACCATCATCTTCTACATGAAAATTCACATCTAGAAATGGATACTTTTATATGGATTTAATTCTCGGTTCCTGAGTTACAAAGCATAATATATTTCTGAAAATGAGGGGTTAACTGTGTCCCTTAAATTTTATCAATTCCACAAAACTGAGGGGTCTCAATTTATTCACCCAAACATGCAATCTGAACCACAGCCTGGATTTGTTGCTATATAAAACCATAATTATCATAAACCAGTCATGGGCAGGTTGAACGTCTCTGGTTGCATTAGGTATTCAAACACGCCACAGAGTTGTTCATCACGAATCAACAACGATGCATCCATGCGTCTGCGTATTTTTATAGCGCGAGGGTGGCTTTAGCCACCCGAGCGTGATAAAAATACGCTGACACATCAGATGCAGACTTGTTGATTCGCGATATACAACTCTGTGGCGTGTTTGAATACCTTTCAACAACGAAAATCTTCGAAAACGTACAAATTAAATTCCAAATGTTTTTAATTGAACAGATAGGCCTACTCATCTTCATAAAAATATTTAGCATATCTGAAGCAAAGCGCTAATTTGCGAATGTTTGCTGCTTTGACGTTATCAATTTTTCCCAAGCACTGGACATTTGTACGTACTATAAGTGCTCCACGCGCGATAATCAGTGCGCCATCTTTTGTGTACTGCGTAAACGCACTTAAGTAAACGCTGTGCCGTGCGTGACGCGCTAATTTGAATATCAACTGTGGATTCATCATGAATCAACAACGGCACGCTCCTGTATAAAGAGATACAGTGAGTTGTTGAATGTCATCATCTTTTTTAGGCTTTCGCCAAGGAAGCCAAACTCTCTACTTGGTACCAAGTAAGCTAAAGGAAGCTTATCTTCAACAGGGCTCCAAGATGTTTTTAATTTAAATTCAGTTTTTGAATACAATACCTATGTACCCACAGAAAAACCTGCAAAAGCGAGCATGGACTGAAACCAAATAAACAATAAAGCGCCATGTGGGGGAATCAAACCCAGGGCCCTATTGGTGCAGTGCACTCAGCTCGAAAGGTTTCTAACTTTCATTTTAAAGAAAATATCCTGCCAAAATTTAAAATGCTTTTCCAATAGAATTTTCCAATGAAATTTGGCTCATAAAAGCAGACTATAATTAATACAAATACATTGCTGTAATAAAAAATGTTTAAAGTTGTTTCTTTACATTTTTATGACCAAAACAGAATTTGAACCTTAACAGCATCATCATTTTACCAGTTTATGTTAATTATCTCAAAAACGACATAATTGAGTCAGTGGAAAGGTGGGTATAATTTTGAAACAAACAGTTGAATTTTTGGCCCCAAAGTTTTCAAAAGGCCCCTCAAAAACGTGAATAATGGTTTGCATATTGGATGGGATCTTCTTAACCAATTTTTACCTTTTACAGAATCAGTTACCCAAATGTGATGGCTCATCCCAAAAGGTTACTTTGCAGATGATATCAATTTTAATATGTTATCATTTCATCTGTTACAGCATTTTCTTAGATTTAAAATGACACCTGACTTGTTAAAATAAACCTGAAAATTCTTTTAAGGCCAAAAAAAAAATAGTCTGTCTCAGCTTCCAGCGCGCATAGCTTTTGAAAATCCAAATTTAGCGCATTTCTTTCTTTTTTTTAAGTTTTTGATAGTTTTATAGTTTTTTTCATCTTTTTTTCCTACTACTGAAAAAAAATTAAATAAACATCCGTGAAAAAAAAAATAGTGGCCGAAAAATGCAATAAAAAAAAATTAGGGGTATTTCCGCATCCGCGAAGCCCTTTTTAACTAAAAAAACCTGTTTTCACCAGTTTCTGTAGCAAAATCACTCTTTTAGGGGTGAGCCATATCACAAATGTGCTTTTAAAGTACATATTGATTGTATTTTTGTATAGATAACAGTTGTTCAAGTAAAAGTACCATTTTTTGCTTCCTAAGGTTTACCGGTTGGTAGTGGAAATTTCTGGCAGCGCTTCCATACTCTACCAACATCCGAACAACCCCCCCCCCCCCATCCTCTGGGATGGTTGATCACAGGAATTACTAGGAGAGGGGAATTGGTGGGGGTAGGGTTCTGGGCCACGTTTCATAAAGATTTGAATCAAGCGTACGTTTGATTTATCAAGCGTAAAATAGGTTTATACAATACAAATTTACGTTTGAAATCAAACGTACGCTTGATTCAAATCTTTATGAAACGGGCCTCTGGTTAAGATCTACCAAATATGAATAGGACAACTAAAATGAAAATAAGAAAATGAAATACGATCCGAAATTAAAAAGGGTTTGCTAATCCTACAGTTCGCCAGTCTGAAAATGAAATAAGGTTCGCTAGTCCGAAAATAAAATAGGGTCCGCTAGTCCAAAAAATGATTACTGTTGTTGATTAGCAACCGAAATTTATTCGGACTATCATTTATTTTTGACTAGCATAGGGGAAAGTGGGGTAATCCCGAACGCCTTTACTTTAGAGCCTATAAGTTGACAGCAAAGCAAGGTTTACCAAGGATAACCTTACCAATACAAAGTGGAAGCATTACCCTAACTAGACATATGGTTTTACGTACTAAACTTTAATATAAAAGAAGTTATGATCCAAACAAAAAACTGGCGATGTTCGGGATTACCCCGCGGCCATGGGGTAATCCCGAACGTGGTTTTTCAGCAAGTCTGTTTCTTTTTTCTGTTTCTTGTAGCATATAATAAAATAACAATCATAAATATTAAAAAGCTCAGTAAGTGTTTCAAATTCATCATCTTAATTGGTCACGCCGATACTGGTTGCCATGGAAACGGGGTTTCGTTCGGGATTACCCCAATCCAAGCAAATTTTGAAAATCGGATATTTTCAAAACATAATAAACAAATATTTCTCTAATCGTTGGTTTTTCCAACTATATGGACTCATGAACCTGTTAAACTAAGCAAAACTTACACTTCCTCTTCCTTTAGATATTTGATATCCCCGAAAAAATTGTAGTTTAAAAAGTGAGTTTCGCGAAAATCGTTTTTTGCAATTCTCGCGAGAATATACGAGATTTTTTTCTCGGTTACTTTATGTTTGGTTTCAGTCCACTTATAGCTAACACCATATGGTAGTTACAAAATCTCCCCCTCGCACGTTTTTCTGAAATCACGGTGTTCGGGGTTACCCCGCGTTCGGGATTACCCCACTTTCCCCTACATCTTATTTCATTTTCGGACAAGAGAACCCTTTTTTTGGACTAGCGATCCCTCAGGTATAAAAAAAAATACGCTTTTGGACTGGAGAACATTAATTCATTTTTGAACTAGAGAACCTTATTTCATTTGGACTAAAGAAACATTTTTCATTTCTGGACTGGCGATCTTAGGATAAGCAGACCTTTTTAAATTTTGACTAGCGGACCTTATTCAATTTTCGGACTAGCAAACCTTTTTTCAAATTCAGACTAGCAAACCCTATTTTCGGACTGACGGACCTTTTTTTTCAAATTCAGACTAGCGAACTCTCAGGTATATAGGAAAATACGCTTTCGAACTGGCGAACCTTATTTCATTTTTGGACTAGCGAATCTTCGGACTAGCGAACCTTCAGACTAGCAGGTTTTTACCGGCAAACCCACGGCCATGGCACGTAAAGAAATAACAAGTATAATTCATAACAAATTATACACACACAAGAAGTTGAAATGGGCTTGAATTTTTCCAGGTTATAGCCCATAACCCTCCCCCCCCCCCATAATTATCCTGCTTTCACTTACCCCGGGGGGGGTACTTAGTACAAAAGTGGTTATGGGGACGTGCCGCAAATTCGGGTAGCAAAATCAGGCTCTCTGGTATTTCAATCGGTCCTTTTTCTTCCCAAAATGTGGTATTTTGATGGGTCACTTTTCAAAATTTTCCAAAATTTGCGCCAAATGGCGCAAATTTGGACATTTCTTCACAAAACTTTAGCCAAAATAGCGCAAATTTGGGAGAAAAAAATGTAATTTTTGATCAAACTTGACTCAAAATTTTGAAGATTTGGTATATGGATGGGTCCCTTTTTCTTGAAAATTGGTATTTGGATGGGTGGCTTTTCAAATTTCCCTGCGGCACGTCCCTACCCAAACCAAACTTGAGTACCCCCCCCGGGCACTTACCACATCCGGAGGGCTTGCTGGGCATACAAATCCCCCAACATCTCGCTTGCCAGCGTTGGATAACAATTCTGTTGTGGTGGTTTCTTCATCAGAAGATGCTGAAAGCACTTGTTTACTTTCTCCAGCATCCTCAGACTGTTGATCGGTGGGTGTTATACTATGACTTTGTTCTGGTGGAACTGACTTGGCACATGCGACTCCAATAACAACCTACAATGGGTTAAAAGGGGATAAAATGCAGGTTTGTGAATGTATACTAAATCTGAATAATGAAAATTCTTTATGACCATGAAAGTACAGATATAGTTTTGTTTTGTTTTTCAATTTTCTTCATTATGGAGATAAAATATTTTACTGAATTAAAAAGTATCTGTCAAGATAGATTTCAATGGGCTAGTCCTGATAATTTTTTTTTTTTAAACACAGCTGCTAGGTGCAAAGTTACCCGGTACTTAAAGCTCAGTAGGCGTACAGTTGCCTTGCGGTAGGCCTACAGTAGCCTTGCTCCATTCTGGAATCCTGCAAATGGTTACAACATGGAAATGTGCACAACTTCAAGCCAGTAGAAAAAAGAATACATATTTTTGTGCTTGCAAAGCCCCTACAAATTTAAAGACAACCCTATAATTAGTCTTCTATTTTGGAGAAACATGCCTATCCAAGTTTATACAGCCCTTGAAGAGAAGGGATCTGGTACATCTAGAGTATGTAATTTCTTTTCAACCAACAGACCCAAGCACAGGGAATAAATATATGAAAAGAAAACAAAGTTTTTAAGGTTGATTCATGCTGTCATACATTCGGTATCGACCGAATGTATACTTGTGACGTCAAAATCATTCTACACCGAATGAATCTGGATGACCATTCCAAGTTGAAACTGATTAAATAGCCTGCTTGACAACACTATAAGCACGTGTTAATATAAATATATCTTTCTCCGGTTCATACTATTTATTTGATGCCAAATATATTTTGACGTCACAACATTCGGTACCGAATGTATGAGAGTATGAATCGTCTCTTATTCGGTCCCCATTTGATTTGTGGTTGGCAGGAATTATTATCCTCTATTATATAATTAGTAGTGCAGAGTGGTGCTGTACAAAGCAGGGGGGGGGGGATGGTGGGGCAGTCCCGTAAATTTTTAGTCAAAATAAGCCCCCCCCCCCACCCCTTGGATTACATGCCTTTGTACGGCCCTGGTGCAGAGTCATATACTTAGAGGATAGGCCATACAGCAATTCTAAAATGAAGATATCCCGGGAAGACATCAGGTGTTTTATGCTTACACAACTTCCCAGCACTTGAAAATTGAAATTTTATATTTTATTCGAAACAGCCTCATCGATTCAACATCTATGTTTGGGTCTCTGCTACAGTGTGTCTCAATAAAAATTGTGCAAGTTTAAAAGCGCCCTCTGTGGCAAAACCAAAAGACCAGGGTAATAACTTCAGGCTTTTAAATGCCGTTTATTTCATTACTTTTCGCTTTTGCAAACTAGAGATATGCTTCATTAAACACAAATTTTGAAAAACCCATTTGTGCCACTTTTTCAGAAAACTGATTGAACATTGGTTTTTGATATTCAGTGCCTTTGCTGTTAATGAAACTGTTCATCGGTAGGACCAGGATGAACAAATTATTCAATATCAATACTATAATCATGTATTGATCTTACAATGAGCTTGAAGTGTGATAATAAGTGATAAGGTGGACATTCAAAAGGATTCAGAACGTTAAAAAGGAGAATGGTGGCGAATTAACTTGAAAAACTGTTATCTCTAATCTTCGTGTTCATCTTTTCAAAAGAGATTACATAACATCATCAAGATTTTTTTTTCCATTGAAGAAAAGAGGCTTAAAGTCTGGGAAGCATTGAAGATGATTGCTCATTCGCACTCTAAGAATGGCAGTGCGAGCGCAGTTTACGTTTGATGAAAGAGTCTTTATGGTACTGAAATCTGGGACTAATAAGTCCCAGGTGCTCAAATGAATACCCATAATAATCAGAAATAAAGTTAGAAAAGAAAAGTTAAGTGGCGTAACAGGTGTTGGTTGCCAGGGGGGGCAAAGCCCCAAAAGTTCCCCTGATGGAATTTTAACCCCTTCATATCCCCCCCCCCTCCGTTTTTACCTTAAATTGTTATAAATGTTGGACTAGTTGCAAAACTATGGCAAATGTCAAATATTATTTTCAAAATTGACGTAATAGCTTGAAATTTTCGAGAAGCGCAAATTTTTTTTGACATTTTACATCTTGATTATTAAAAAAGTGGAAAAATTGAGGTCATTGGGGTGTAGCTCCTTCCCTTTTTATCCCTTTTTCTTTCCTTTCCCTTTTCTCTTTCTTTTTCTCCCTCTTTTTTCCTTTCTCCCTTCTTTTTCTTCTTCTTTCACTCACTTTCCCTTCTTTTTCCTTCTTTCCCTCCCCTTTATTTTTCTTCCTGGGTCCGTGAAAATTTTCCCCTGAGAGCCTTCAAGGGTGGCAACATGCCCTCCCCCACCCCCAACTGGTAGAATTAAATCGAGTACAAATCGAGTACAATTCTTGTACAAAATTGGAATGGGCACATTTGAAACAACATAATTCGAGTACACTTTAAGTAGCCTACAATTCTATTCAACTATAACTAATTAAAGTGAACATCATTCAAGTACATTTTAAGTAGGGGGAAACAGGGCAATTTGGGACACCTAATGATCTTTGACCTGAAATGTTTCCAATGAACTCCTCGACGTGTCTATTGTGTACCGCCGCGGCAAAAGGGTCCAGTTGTCGGCTCGTACATGTTGCTCCTTGTAGCATATCTAATGTATGGTATTTGTATAAATCAGATA
>JXSR01S007894.1:41750-57194 GCA_000969725.1 Ophiothrix spiculata
CGCACTTGGGGGAAGTAGGCATAATGCTGTCATACGCATCAGGTTTAACTGACCAATTGTATTTCGTGGTTTCCTAATAAATATTTATGAGGTATTATAGTAATAAACACTATCAAACGGATGATAGTGATAGTAAAAATGACAAATGGTCACATTTTACAATCTTACAAATCAAATGACTAGAATCTATGGATGAATTATATAATATACAAATACTAACTGACTATGATTGTGATGGTAGATAATCATCACAAAGTGAAAGATGCATTATTCCATTTCACAAGCTGGTACGGCAAGTGAAAAGAAAAATAAATCTTCAACAGTGATAATATTTCTACCAGCACTCAAATTTAATGCAGTTGATATTTATTTTATATCATTCATTTATAGATTATTTAACCTCAAAATATTGATAACTTCACTATTATCCAACTGTGACCTTAAAAAAAAGAAGGTGAATCCACTACTTGGCGCATGTGTATTCCAGTTTTTGATATTTCAAATATTAACAAACATTCCCTGTCATTTAACCCTAGCTATCATTTCATAGTTTCTCATTATTTGAACTTAATCAAAATATTTGACAGATAGGCCTATTGTAAGCAATTTACAAAATAGTAATATGTGACTATGTACGCAAACAAGCCGCAAATACAGCAAACTTCCTTTTTCGGCTACAGGTGAAAATACATGTAAAGGATATGTCATAATTTGGCAAATTTGTGGCAGATTTTCCATGCTTTCTTAAACAACTCCAAAGTTTGCTTTCAAAAATACTGATTGGAAATATGAAATAGATCTACATTTTCTAATGACTATCTTCACACCATGAAAACCTTTGCCAGGACATAACCTAGCTTGTAAATATCGAGTTTCATTGACATGTCATTTTATTCTTTACTACAGGGGCTTTCAATGTTTGAAAAAGTAACAATATCAAGAGGCCACATTTTGGACTAGTTTGTGGTGCACAGTCACATGTTAATTTGAATTCATGCTGCTGTATGCAGCGAGGCTTGAATCGCACCATTTTATTTTATCCCCACCATTTTATCCAGACACCCTTTATACTGAAAGTTCTCTAAACCCACCATTTATGGAAACTTTGATCATTTTCATACTGATAGGAGACTGAATTCTGAATTCATCCCACTTTAGTTCAGTGATTAAGCCAAGCTCAGCAATGTGGAAAACATGATGATATGCTCATTTTGATTCTCAGATCTTCTCAACAAAACATTAGTCACAGCACAAGCAAACCAACCTTTTTATTTCAAACCCACAATTTTTATCATGGGACCCTTTATACTGGAAATTCTCTGAACCCCACTCTTTGACATTTTTGGATTTTTTCTAGACCCACCCTTACTGAAGTGTGTCCTCCATACAGTGATGCTGAAAGACATCACTGCCCGGGGTGGGGGCTACTTACTACAAAAGGGGCTATGGGGAATTGCTGCAAATTCGAGTAGCAAAATCAGGCTTTCTGGTATTCCAATCGGTCCTTTTTCTTTGCAAAATGAGGTATTTTAATGGGTTTTCTTTTCGGAAATTTGCGCCGCAAATTTGGACATTTCTTCTCAAAATCTTAGAAAATTTTGCCAAAATAGAGCAAATTTGGACAGAAAAAAGGGATTTTTGATTAAATTTGGCTCAAAATTTAGAAGATTTAGTCCATGGATGGGTCAAATTTTCTTAAAAATTGGTATCTGGATGGATGACTTTCCAAATTTCCCAGAGGCACGTCCCTACCCAAACCAAATTTGAGTAACCTCGGGTATCACTGATCTATCAACTCACCTTTCTCTTCTTCCTCCTCCTCCTCCTCTTCATCTTCCAGTCCTCTTTCTCTCCTTATTCGTCTCTGCCGCTCCTTCTCCTTCCTTCTTTCCTCTTCCTCTGCTGCTTTGCGAGCCTCTTCCTCTTCTCTCTGTAAAGAAACAGAAAACAGAAATGATAGATTAAAAATTAACATATAACATACTTTTCTGAAGGTCAAAATTGGCCTAAAATGGCCCCTGAAAGGTTGAAAAAAGAATTAAAAATTAACATATAACTAAAATTTATAAAATGAAATACAGACAACACAATTTAGATGGGCAGTTGATTCAAAACAAAGATTGACAAGAATCTCTGAAGCTGTGATAATTATTAAAGGCCAAAGTAAAAAGTATTGGACAGTGTAAACAGACATTCAGACTGCAGGGCCCCATTGTTTATAAATGCAACCCCTACCCTGGATTTTTGTTTACATTGTCCAAGAAATTTCAATTTTGCCTATATGCTATACTAATATACCGATATGTAATGAAGTTTAGAAGATTGTTGATAGCTTTCATTAAGAAACCAGATTCTCTTTAATCTAAAAATTGCATATCATTGGTAGTATTTGCTATCAACAATTCTACAACCTGACGAGACTGCCCAAATTATGTGAGGGAAATGTCATATTCATTCAGATATACAAAATATGAATGTGACCCCTGACACTTCATTCCCGACATTTTGCAGCTCCGTTGCTTGATGTAATTTTGATGCGAGGAAAACAAATGTTTAAAGAAATCATCGTTGAACCTTGGCTCCAATGTTACAGATCTTAGTGATAGCGGTATTACTGAATTTTTAATGGTGCAAAAAACCAATTGGCGATTTTACTGAATTTTTAACGGTGCGAAAAACCAATTGGCGGTTTTACTGATTTTTTAAAGGTGCGAAAAACCAATTGTAAACAATGTAAACATTGGGGGCACACAGATAGAATTCACAATTCTCTAGTCATCATCTTCCACCATGGCGCAATCGATAACAATGTCGTGTTTTTCGTCACAAAGGATGATAATTGGCGATGGCTCGAAACCTGGAGAGGCCGCAATGATTACTGAAGTATTTTTAATTAAAATTAAATTGATGTCTACAGATTGATGAAATTGAAAAAATCTTGAAAAATAAAATGAAAGTTAATAAAAATATAAAAAGCATCGACGACAGCCACTGCAAATTTCAATATCATACATCCTCTTTTAAACCTGATGCTGTTTCCCGCCATATTTGGAAATATTTTTGTAAGAAATAAAAACAAATCTATATATCGACATTGATTTCTAAAGTTATCCCAAAATTGTTGTTCAAAATTGTTTTAATTCGTCAAAACAAACTTTGATTTATGATAGCCGCCCATTTCCAGAGTTGGTCACCCTCCTGGAAAGCATAAAATTAACAAAAAATAACCATAACATTAATTTTCGATTAACACATTTTACAGCCATTTTTACCTGTTTTTGAGGTACAAACACGCAATTTCTACTGTGTGATGTTTAGAAAGCCCGCGTGGAGGAGCGCAACATGGAAGACTTTACACGTTTATTCTTACAAAAGACGCAAGAGCGATTCTGCGCAAAAACAATAAGTAGGCTGATGGGGTAAAAATAGCGACAATATATCAAGAAATCAAACAAATGTCAACAAAATCCTTTTTTGTAAAATATCCAACGGGATATTTGAACTTGAAAAACTAATTAAATTACATTGTAGATCAGCATTAGATCTTTATATTTCCACAAATTTAGAGATGGGCACCTTGTAATTTTTAAAATATAGATGAAACGCAGTTCGATTGGATCAGTATTGGACGTTAATTTTGTGAATTTTTTTTTTGCCGAAAATTTGGACAAATGTGTCTTGATCAAGTATTAAAACATCTTCATTCTCAATTATTTTAAATAATCATATAATTTGAAATGTTTGCAATATTATCCCGTTCAAAGTGCTTGTTTTCATGATCGAAATTCGAAAACAATATTTTTGAAATATATTTACTTTCTTTGGATATTTTTGCTTGCTAAAACTGCTGCGCAAGGCTACGTGCGACATCGAGTAATGTTTAAAAATATGACGCGAAAGGTCGCTGGCTGTACTACTGTTTATGATTAATGTTTTATTCAGAGTGTAACAATACCCATCGATACACATTCACACACTCCGCGTGTCACCTGGCCAATCAGAATGCAAGAGTATAAAGTATGCAGTGGAACTTCACAATGCACTGCGCTTGTTGCGTTCCAGTTTGCGTGGCAGGCATTTAGTGCATATGAATGTTTCATTGTTTTTGTCGCGTGATGATTTATTTAGTTTACAGCCATTTGGACTTTGATGGTCATATTAACCGCCTTATTTCTTTACACAAAAGATACATCTTTTTTCTGTTGTGCATGAATTAATAAATTTGCATTCCATTGACCGTGACACACAGTCCTTACACGCGTCGTGCGATGCATATCGACAGACTCTGAATCAACCATTACTCTTCATCTTACCCTTAATCTAGACTTGATACTCCTGAATGTGGTCTGCCTTGAAGGTAGCCCTGTTATCTTGAATGTCTTGGATGTGTCGTAATTCCCAGACTCTGGTGCCTCTATCTCTATTACCTCACCATTATCACAGAAAACTAGCAATGTATTCTTGTCCTGTTAATAAAGAAATGAATAACAAAAATTAAGGGTATGGTCCCATTTTTCAGTTTCACACAAGAAGGCACCACTAAAGATGCATAGAATGTGCATAGATTAAAATCCATGTGCCTTCCATGATGTGAGTAAAATTGTACAAAAATAACAATGACTTTAAAAGCAAAATGTACATTTTTGTACAATTTCTTGAATGTCAGTTATAAAGAGTATTTATTATTCAATTCACACATGACAATGATTATGAAATAATTGTTAAAAATAAAATAACTTGGTTACTTTAAAGGAAGCCACCATCTATCATCATAACACTGAATTTTTTACCTTTCCCTGAAAATGAAACATGCAATATGCGCAACTATGCTAAATGTATGTGTCAATTGAATTACATAACTATGCATTACACTGAATGCAAGGGGTGATATTAATGAAGTGCTTAAGTTAGCAACTTTTTAATTTTTGGCTCTTTCAATATGGCTAGGGCAGAGAGTACAGAAACTATTCATCATAACTATTCTTGAAGTTCTTGTTACAAATCAATCAAGAAAGCAAACTTAGATCTATCAAACGGGCTATTTACTGAAGAGGTAGAAGTTTGAGGTGTCGGACAAGGGCATAATAAAGGAAGAATTATTAATGTTGATGTAGCTAAGTGATATGACTTTATAGAAACCTGGTAGAGAATCTTTCAACTGTACTTACAAAATACCCTGGTGACCATATCATGTGGGAAACTGGCCCCGGAACTTCAACAAAACCAATGGGCTTGAAGGTCTTATCCACACTGAGGAAAAACACTGTACCATCTATGCTCTGTAACAGAAAAACAAAAGAGAATAACTCGTTTAATAATTATCTGTTTTTACTTAAGTTTTACACTAATTCTAATTTGCAATCCAACAGAAGATATTGTGTCCATCATGCATCATCCTGTGTAAGTTAATCCTGTGGAATTGTTTGTACTGACAGTTATGTGAATGGTTAGTTGTTAAACATGCTTGAAATGCAAGATTACAAACAAGTAACTTTGATTTCAGGTCATTTCATCACTAGCTATTTACATAAGTTCCTATACAAAATAAACAAACCATAGGATACTTGTTATTCAGCCATTTTTTGCGAAAGAAACTTAAATCTATGAACACTGGCTCCCGCTTTTGGTGCCAAAAACCCATTGAGTAAGAGCTATTTTATCAAGTGTTTGTGAAATGGTTACGACACACATAAGGAGCTCAAGTTAAATGATACGTCGAACACAACTCACACAATGATGGCGGTGTCTCAGGCTTTGTCTTTGATCCATTCCCTGGAATCCTCTAACTGCTCATCAATCCTCATTATGAAAATGGAGCTTAGTAATCTACACCTCCATTTACATGAAGATGGACTTAAAAAATAAAAAAAAATTAAAAAAAAGAGCACTTATACTTACACCTGTAGCTAATAACTCTCCTTTTGAATCAAGCGTCAAACAAGTCGTACGCTTAGTATGTGGCTTAAATGCTTGCTTGAGTAGCAGTGACGCTGATGGCTGATTGGTCTTCTTATGATGGTGATGATGGGCATCTTGCGGGTCTTTCTTAGCGATGGTTAAAGCTCTCACAACACCATCCTCAAAACCAGCTAGGACTGTGCTACCTTTAGGATCAACCTAAAAGACAAAGATATATTTTCAATAGAATATCATTAGAGAATAATATTTAAGTTAGGCTTGACCTATGCTGTTACATCAATCTTATTGGCTCAGACCTAGGGCTCAGACTTTCAAAAATCTCATTTACATGCTGAACATAATTGTGATCAAACGCTACTACAAACTCCAGTAAATTCTACCCCTGGTCACTTTTATTCCATTGCAGATTTAAATAGAACTCTCTTAAGCTTTAAGCTTATAATTATTTCAAGTTCATAGCATCCCAAAAGTTACAATTCTTCAAGGCATGGCATGTCAGAATATGTAAAACAAAGAAAACATATAAATATTCTTTTCAGATACTTTTCCAACGCAACTCCATATACATATAAGTTTTCAGATATTTTAGAGTTATAATTAAGAGTTCAAGAATAGTGAACAAAATTCAAATCCCTAAATATCTCAATCGTTAGAATACAAATTTGGAAAAATATACTTTAGGTCCCATCAAAAACTACCCTACCCTAAAATTTTGGATTGAACCGTAAGTATACTTGGTCCTACAACTTTTACCTGCATTTTGCACTGTATATTGAAATAAATGTTGACTTTACAGGATCTTCGCAGCAAATGGTCTAAAATGCACATCACATCACATGAGTTCACTCAAAATGCACAGTTTTTTTTATTGAACTACATTGATGATGAGGTTACAGTTTATTACATATTCTGAAGTCAATTAGAGTGCTCTGAATGATTTCAATTGTTTGCAAGAAAACTGGAATGATTCAGTCACTCAAAAAGGTAAAAATTCAAGACATTTTACTTCAGTAAATTTTACTTAGATCACTAGCAACTAACTGAGGATATACTTACAATTTGAGGTAACCAAAGAACTGAAGTGGCTCCTGAGTTGAAAGTTGATGAACACAGAGAAGCCTTGGATGCGTAATCATACACACACACAGAGTCTGCGAAATAAAATGATATCATTGTAATTCTCAATTTACCTTGGTAATGTACTCAAGTAACAAGTTGTTAACATAGGCATCAGTTGCGGATCTAGGATTTGATTTTTACGGGGGGCGGAGAGTGTGTTTTTCAGCTTTTAAACAAAAAATTGACCAAATTAGGCTGATATTGCAGGCTTTTGCCAATTTTACGGGGGCGCCCACCCCTTGTATCCGCGGCTGGGCATGCAGTTAATGAAACAGGTCTTTTTCTTAAGAACAAGTGGCATAACCAGACCTCTCATTTCTTCCCAATTTTGTCTGCCCAGTTTGGAGGTGGGTTTGGGATGTGTGTGGTGAGAGTGTAGGAGCAGCTGTCATTTACATCACAGACCAGTTACATACAATACCCCTCAATTCAATCAAGTAGTCAAAGTAGCTATTTTTGTATAAATTTAACTAAAAAGTTGGATACATTTGGTATATGAGTAGCATTTTCAAGTGGCATTTCAAATTTCCTAGCGACATGCCCCTACTCAAACTAAATTAGAGGAGATTATTAGATGCTGTCTATTTACTCAAAAGGGATTCAACATAAACCAATTTTTTTACCTGCCATGCCGGGGAGGTAAGTTTCAATTTTTACCCGCCCGACATCAAAGTTACCCGGCATTGGCTGTCGGGCTGGTGCTAATGTCCAGCCCTGCCCCACACTATTTGCCATGGTGATTCAAAACGGCATTTGAATAGTGATAAAAGTTAAAGTTACTGATATCAATTTTAAATCTACTGTAGACCACTTACTATCAACAGCAGTGGAAGCGACAAGTTGTGATACCGGTGACACGTCTACAGCGGTGATTTCTCCTGCATGGTACGCTACTACTTTCTCTGGCGCTTTGGTCGTGTGAGAAAATGACAAGTCTAATCTCCAGATGCCGCCATTACTGTCCTGTGAGAGTAAACAAACAAACAAAAGAACTTAAAAAGTCAAATTGTGATTTGAAACTGTTATTTCTATAATAAGACCATTTAAAAACAACAATTACCTCCAACCAAGAGTTTGCGAAATCAATTGCTAAGGTGAAGTCTTCATAACAATCATGGTTAAAATGTTTTGACAGATCTTATAGCAGGGATAGATATTGGTATTTTTTGTACTGCCAATCAAAGTAGGAAATTTTTCAAAACTACGCACCATGAAATGAAAATTAATAAGATGGTATCTAAACATAAAATTTACAAAAATTTACCCGTGGACAGCTACTTTTTATTTTTACCTGTGCGATGTTAAGTTACCGGACATTGGGCGTTGGGTGGGTATTACAATTTCCAGCCCTGATCTTTGACACGTTCTTGACATTATGCAGCAAAATATTAATCAATGTTACATTGGTTTTAAATTTCTATCAAACCATTGATGAGCTTACCTGTGCATACCAGATATTCTCTGCATCAGGATCCACACTCTTCACCATAGACATGAGGTGCACATCATTACCAACTTTCAATTCATTCATACAATCCATTTCAAAGATACCAGTATCATCTGTAGAATCAGCTGTGTCAATTTTCTCAAAATCCCAGACCTACAGAAAAAAATTAAATAATGTATAGGCTTCCTGATACTGTTATTATGGGCAAGTGGAATCCATGATAATTTAGTGTATACATTTTTCAAGTATTTTATCAATTAATCAAACACTGTTAAATAACAAAATATATCATTATAACAACCGTCAATATGAGATTAACCAATAAACACCTCGGTATCAGTAATTTTCACTACTTCCCTCAATACCATGTTGTATTTGGATATTGCTAAACTTATAAGAAAGAAGATTGTTATAGTCTCAAACAGATTGGCTCATGGGAACAAACAAATTAAAATCACATGTCTTGCCCAAGGACATAACCTATTGCCTGCCGTAGCATGGCTTGAACTCACAAACTTCTAATTCAGAGTCCTATCTTATTTTAAATTATTTGAAGATTTTTTGAACATGACCTTTTATTTATCAATTTTCTCTGGTCTAAGGGCCAATGCTTAATTAATTTTCAATTCAATTAGCCTCTACAAACTGGTGTATTCTGGTGTATTCGATGCATCAAAATTCACAACACATGCATTTATTTTGTGTTATTTTCCTTTCAAATTGAATTAAACATTTTTTTACTAATATAACCAGTGTTCCTGCTAACGCTGTATGTGCGCCATTGGTGCAGGAGTGTGAAAAGTTGACACAACAGGTTTCTGAAAATGTGTCAGAAAAGTTTTTCCTTGTTTGTTTAGCTGATTTACAGCCCCGGTTAGTTTGGCGCAAGCATTTTTTTAACTTTGTCAAAATTGGTTGAATTGGCGCAAGCTCAAAAACCTTAACACTGTCTACAACTATCAAATATAACTCACCCTGATGAATCCATCGGCACCAATCGTAATGAGTTCTCCCTCGTCCATCATAAATTGCTCAATATCCCCCACATGACACGGCTTTCTCCCTTTCCTTGATATCTGCACCTTAATCAGACCACCATCCCATAGCAACATGTTACCCCATTCAGTTCCTGAGAGGACTTTGCCATCTGGCAGCTCAACATAGCCGTGAATGTCTGAGATCTCTGTACGGCCAAATTTACCCAGTTGACCTTGAAGTTTCAGACCAGTGAATGTGCTTGCCATCTTCCAGAATCTGAAAGTTTGAAAGTTAGGTCAAAGTTGGTAATTTCATAAATATTAACTTGAGTAACCTCTAGATCTCAAAAATACAAACTAAAAAATAACTTGCAAGCAGCACAGGCCTGCATTGCTCATTAGGTGGTAACGTTTTCTGCACTGTATTTCTGGTCATTGCATTAATCATGGAAAATTGACTGACCAATGCATTGCTTGGGAGCTATTAGCTGCTGTGGTGTAACGTTAAAATCAATCTCTGGTAAGCTTAACACCATCTATGCTGTAAATAACAATCAAATTGATCACAATACAATATATATCTGTGAGTTGTTAACAACTGAGAAGTCCAGTCACCCTTGTTTCTTATGCATGTAAATAAAGTGCATTTAATCTAGCCATATCGAGTCATAAAATGAAACAACCATCCCAAGGTAGCTCTGTGCATGGAGGATGTATCCTGGAAATGTCATTGAATCAAAAATATGCGTTTTTGGGAGTGTGCACTAACAGTAGGTCTTAAATTAGTTAAAAATAGATGATTATAGCGTCCTCTATAACCATTTGCCAATTGACTTCTATGTAAATTTTAATTTTACAAACAGTGGTATCTCATAAACGCTTATTTTTCATACTGTTCTAAAATTTGGTATAGTTATTTGATAGTAAATGTCTACTACTCTATAATGACTCAGGCAATTCAAATAAATGTCCATCAAAACAAATGTGCAGTGTGAGTTTGTGAGCAAGAGGTGTCATTATCTCTGTGTACACTGATATTCTGCTTATTTATCATGATCTGTTCTAACCCAGAATTTGGGAAGCTAAAACATGGGTCAATATCAATATAACCTATTGTTGTTGGATTTAATTCCTGAACGTGTGTCTATAATAGCAAATACGCAGAGGTGTCTGACGCGAGCGTACATTTTCAAGATTATTTTGTGCGCGTCTACGCTCAAGACTACGCGTTCATGAATTAAATCCAAAAACTATAAGTACCAATGTGAACAGCTTTGACAAATGAAGCAATAAAGGAAAATGGTTGTGACGATCAAATCATTACAAGTGGTGTGATCAAAATGGAAAATCAATATCCAAAGAATTGTATTGTTATTTTTCAATAAACACTGCCATGTACCCTTACCTTATATGACCTGTACCACTGGTAGTAAGTTGCCCTTCATTATCTGGAGAGAATGTAACTCGGAAGACATCCTGTGAGAAAGCTTTGGATCTTAACATGATCTTCTCTTGCTTCCAGTCCCATAATGTCAGCATGTAATCTGGTGCCGACCCTACAGAGGCTAGCAGAGTGCCTGGAAAGAAATACAGCATGACAATAAGTGACAATGTATGTCAAAAGACGAGGTTCAAAATTTTTCTGCTTTCTAAACTTCAAAATCTGTGTTTTACCACATCACATTATGTGGATATTTTCGTTTTTTTGTTATTTTTTTTTTCAAAACCTTAAATTTTCCATACAGTAGGAGATTTACGAGGGGATAAACGGTAGGATAGGCCTACAAGGGATGCTTATTTTCTTTTGTTATGATTCTACTTCAGTTCGGCGAAACTCACAATTCGGATACGCATCCGAATTTAGATACTCCGTATCAAAAACAGCTGAAACGGGATATCAGCTGAAATTAATATTCAGCTTCGCCGTGCACCATACCGGTATGTATAAAAGTCAATAACATTATCATCATTTAACATCTAAATTCTAAGAAAGTTTTTAGCCAAATTATTTTGTCTTCTGTGATAAGGAGCTATCAGGACATGTTTCGAGGCTGTCCCGCTGGAATTGCAAAGATGGAAATGACATTTCCACAGATAGATTTATCATAGATGCAAGAAAGATGTTCTACATGTACTTGCCAGCTTGAGCTATTGATTTGTTTCCTGCGCCACGACAGGCGTATCAGAATTCAGATACCCCTCCATATCCTAATTCTGATACAGGTATTACAATTTGGATACAAAATGTACGTGGGTATCCAAATTCAGATACATATCCGAATTGTGAGTTCCGCCGAACTGACTTGTAATATTTAATTAATGTTAATCAAATAATATTGCCAAAATCATGGGGGGGGGGTTGTTAATGTTGGCAGAGTTTTGACATTTCTTTAAAAATTCTATACTCGAGTTGCATTTTCTGCATTACACCCCAAAATCTACAAAGCGGAAAACTTTGGACCTTATGTGAGAAAGGTTTGGCTCTTAGCATGATCTTCTCTTGCTTGTCTTAATGTCAGGGACTGATCCACATTTAGACAAATGTTTGGCAAAAATGCTCAATAGAATTTGGGTTAAAGCCAGTCAATTTGGGAGTTTTTGATGGTACCCACAGTCAGGGAAGATAACAAAGCACTTCAAAACTCAACCGGCCCCTAACCATTTATAACCGCTACACTTTGATCAACACTAAATAGGCGGGAATTATGAGGCTTTTCTTCATCCGCAAGTAAACATAATCCCACTTACACGCGTGTCATAGAATTTGATGCACGTGTCACACGTACTACGCACGCTCGTGCAGTTGTGCTGTATTCAGGTATGCACACGCTTATCTGTATCAATTCACGATGTGAAAAGGTCCGCCTATTTGGTGTTGATCAATGTATAATATTGGTCAGTAGTTCTTGTTCTGAACAATAGCAACCGCTGGTTCTGGGTGGTCAGTTGTCATTTGAGCTTTGAAGCGGTCCCCAAGTAATGAAGCCTACTACATACCAGCTGGGTTGAAATCAACAAATGAGTAAGCCTTCTGTGTCCCTTCTCGTAAAATTCTGTGCAGCTTCAACGTCGGATATTCATAGATGTTAATGTTGGGCATGATGCCTTTCTCTGCTACGGCAAAATATTTCATGCTTGGATGAACCTGTGATGAAAAAATAAGAGACCGATTGATTAAAAAATCCTGCATTTCTTTCTGGAGCAAATTACAACAATAAGCCACCAAGTGTGTTTGTAGTTTCACATTTTGTTGATGTATTTATATATTATGTTTGACCCCTGGGCACAACTGAAAAACAGTGATTTCACTGATGGGGTTTCCCAAGGCAAAATAAGAATTAAATAAATAAATAAAGATGCTTATAGCCTTTTTCTATATGTCACAGAGAAATGATGTTTTGCCGTGTTTCCCTTATTGAATACCTGTTCAAATATAGCAAGTAAATAATTTGACAACTTGGAGATCACATTCCTCCCTTTAATGAGCCTTCAATGAATAACGTCTCCATTGGAACAAATGATTACGACGTTTGGGTTCATTGCCCAACTTGAAGGATAATCAAGGTTTTAATCAATTACAAAGCAAATCTGCTTCATTTTTAATATGTCTCTATATGTTTTGATTGTCAACCGTAGCATCAATAAGTTTTCTGAACTTTATTAAGGCCAAAGAAAAAAAGGACTCTTGTCTCAGCTTCCCGCGCGCATAGGGTTACAAATTCGAATTTTATCGCATGTCTTTTTTTTTTTTTAGGTTTTCAGGAGATTTTTTGCTTTTTTATTTTTTTCTTACATCGAGAGGGAAAAAAAGGAATAAATTCGGCCGCGAAGTGACCGAAAAAAAAAGGGACCTAAAAACGTAATAAAAAAAAGATTTCCGTGTGCGCAGCCATAGCCTTTGGGTTTTGGGCCTAAGGAACCTGAGGCAGAGTTCCTTTTTTTTTTGGCCTAAGACTTTTGATACATTTTAAGGTTAAGCATACAGTTTTTCTGACTTTTTCAGTTTTCAACTTGTGAAGTTCTGCTATATTTGCTTCCAGGGTGTCTATCATGTTTATTGACCCGTCAACATTATCATTTTAAGCGCACAATCTCAATTGGACAGCTCAGGAATTAATCTGGACATCACTCATATATTTTAAGACAATTATGGTCACACCTGCTTACAGCCAAATTTTTTTTTTGTGTTGCACTGATTCTTTCTGGGTAAAATTTTGTGATAAACATGACTAGCTAATGAATTGACAACCCTATCATTTTTGTTTGTTTTTTCCTGCATGCCATCCAGATGTTCATAATTTGAAGTAAATTTAATAATTTCACGAATAGATGGTGCACCTATCCGCATCAACTCACCGTTATAGCACCGATACCTCCTCCACTCGTGCTCCGTATATACCTCTGCTCTTTAGTCTGCAGATCAAGTAGCTCTACTACATTACCGGCGGCAAATATCACTGTGTTCTTGTCAATCATGTGTAGATTGGACATCTTCTTACAGTCATAACCAAAGGAATGGCTGGAGAACAGTTGGTTAAGGAACTTAACGTTGACTACATGTCATATGATAATCTTTAAAAAACGCAGAAGATCAGAACTATAAAGATTTGCTAATCACTGCTCAAGAAGTTATGAATGTGTGGTAGTACTGATTCAGTGAACACCTGAACAAAGCAATATGCTCATAATTTTAGTTTTAAAAGAGAGTAAACTAAGAGATTCCAGAGGGACGTCAGAACGCCAAAAGGAAACCAAAAGTATAAATAGCACTGTAATAAGCCAGTTCCACCAACAATGCTGGGAGGTGGGATCGACTTATTATGTGACATTCATAAATAATAGAGGGCACTATTCTTAGTTTCCATTAGGGCTGGTATCGGCAAGCATTTGCATTGTCAACAAAGCCCCGAAATCGAGCGACCAACGTCGCGACACTATCGACAGCAAGTTTTGTCAATGCAGCCAAGAGGATTGAAATTAGAACTTGTGGCACTCTGTTTAATTCGTCACCCTCTGTAATTGAAATCAATATGCTGATGCTGCGATAATGTTATAAATGAAAATGTGATCAAAAAACTTATGCCAAGACAAAAAAAATATCAGAGTAAATTTCATTACTATTTTCCTCGAGAATTTATTTTATGTTATTTTATTTTATTTTTGTCGAGTTGTTGACACGTAAACAGGCTTGTCGACAACGAGTGAAACTGGTTTTGTCAACGACATTGTTGACAAAAGGCTTGTTGATACCAGCCTTAGTTTCCATACAGAGCAATACCATTATGACGCACCTCTACATTTTTAGTGCTCTTCATCTGTCACACACTTAATCACGATAATCTGCTGATTTGAGTATGAAAATGATCAAGAATAAGACCAATGTAGATGAGTATCCTGAGTAATTTTACTAAAATGAACAACTTGATTGGTATGATTAATAACTCAGCATGCTACAATAATCACCAAATCTTAGGTTAAAAAACTTACTGCTTTGATGCTTGAACTGTTTATGTTTCTGGAATCTTTTTAGAATTCAGTGCGATCACATATGAAGCAAACCCCAGACCTTGATGTTTCAGGCAAGACAAGCTCACCATTGAAACATTTGGAGTGTGATTTGTAACTAACCTGAGGGAAATGTGCGCTCCAATGTAGAGGCTACAGTAAAGTCTGATGAAACATACCTAAAGCTCACTCCAACCGGCTAAGAACTGTGATTTGCATGACACCTTGAATATTCAAATATCAAGGCCTGACACCCCAAGTACCACTTCATCACTCCTCTGACAACATATTGAAGATTAAAATATTAAATCAAAACTGTAAGGATACTATAATGTAATCATATCTGGTGGCAAGCCAGATTCCTCAGTAATCTTGGCCTTGGACTGATGCTCCTCATAATCATAGTAGAAATCATCAGGAATCAATTCCTCTTCTTCTTCCTTCTTTTTCATCGTCCCTTCATCATCATCTCCTTCT
>JXSR01S007895.1:8593-18907 GCA_000969725.1 Ophiothrix spiculata
TATTTAAATTCAAAATGGCGGGCTTCAGAGGGAGAAATATATTTGTATCCATTTCTTTTTATGACCCTTGGGTATCATAGATACTGTGTACAAAGTTTCATGCTTTCTTCAAAAATTGAACGATTGTTGTGATTCATAGATCTTAGCTATTCCGCTAATTCAATGATAACTTGAAATAAAATTGATTCATTTTGTAATTTTATTTCGATCACCAAATCGCAAAAAATAAAAAGTGGATGTTAACATTGAAACTCTTTTCAATCAGGATAACGCCATATACAAAATGATTGAAATGCCAATAAGTTCCGACGCATTCCATCTCTTGCGATGCCAGGGGAAGGGGGGGGGGGTGTCTTAGAAAATATTTAATTTTTGTACGGGGATGCTCAAAGTAGACTTCAGAATGTTGACCATCTCTATACCTCGAAAAGCGTGATTTTGCGACCCATTTGTATACTATTTTTCTCGTGAAAGGGCAAATTGGGTGCTTTGTTGGCAAAATTTTGCAAAATACACCCAATTTGAAATAACGAAAACCCACCCATCGATATACCAAAACTTACGAAAATGCACCTCCGTATACCATTTGTTAGTCAGAACTCCTCCCCCGGGTTGCGATGTTGTGTACGGAAATGGTCGTCTTCTTTGCATGTATTCATGTCACCTAGAATATGCTAGTGGGACTGAAATATGACAAGAAGTTAAAATTAGAAACAGTTTTGACGTAGACTCATTTCAAAGCAATGTAAAAACACATTTCATCTCACGAAACATTCTAAACATCAATATTTTGATCACGTCAGATTGAAAGGGTGAACCCTCTCACCATTGAGTACGATAGTTCAAACTACTATCTTTGTCCGAAAGTGCTATACTCTATCTCACAACAAACACCATATTTTTTTCGGAAAAATAACATCATCTTTTTATAGCATTATCCCTATACAAATACTACATGGTTCGAGTTGAAATTGTGCAATCTATTTTTCTAGAGGTATGGCCTAGATCATTGAATAGAATCATCAGGATTTTTCAGTTTTTCAATAAGAGTTCTTACCCCGAACCCGCTTGGTGAGGGGTAATAGGCTCGTAGTCATTAACCCTAAGGTGGGGTTATGGTAGGCCGTCAAAGTCGGCGGGTAGGGGGTTGGTTGCCACCTCAGACAATTTTAAATCGCCATTTTGAAAAATGTCTACATGCTATGGACTTGAAACTTACAGGACATATTAGAATTGTTGATTCCTTCATTTATTAGCAAAACATTTGACGAAAATAGGACATTTAAAATTTTTATAGCGATTTTTTGAAAAAATGGCAATTTTGCCAAAAGTCGATATTTCAGTCGGGAAATACTTTGTGACGTCATAAATACGTAACACCTCGGCCGATTTTCCTGATCTTGGTATCAATGGCAAAAGGACACCGTACCCTATACTATAGTACAAAACAATATAACTTTGAGGGTCCCAATTTTAAATCACAGAGGTGGTGGTTACCATCCCACCCCCTCAGGAAGACGTGTTACAAAAAAAAAAAAAGGCTGAGGAAGACGAGGGTTAAAGTTTGTTTATTTGTAAGTGTAGTGTTTCTTGGGCGTAACCTCAGCAATATTTTGAGGACCACTTTGGCCGGAGCGCCTAATTTTAAGGTTTGTTTATTCGTAAGTGCAGTGTGTCAGGGGTTAACAGTATTTTACCTACAGGTGACGAAGTCATTCATACGGTAATCTGAGCGAAATATTTTCAACTTTGTCCCTTTCTTACGTCTTTAAAATAATACTATTTTTGCAATACACCTCTTTTTAATCGTCTTATTCCTTCGTTCATATCAACCTGACAGACTGCTACTATTTGTATACTTCTGGGATGTAAATAGATGCCAAAGCCGTTTTTTGACATTTTAACTGCTTAGTCATTCACTGCCTACTAAAGTGATGTAAAGCCACACAGGATTTCAGCTAAAAAGACATCGCATTCTATACAAATTACATAGCCACTTAACAGCCAGAGATTTCACTGTGGATCGTGACAATATAAAGGTTAACATAGAAAGCTACGGTATAAGAAGTTAAATGTTTCAGACCGTATTTTTGGTAAAGAAATAACCAGTATATACCGTCGTCTCATGACAAAAGGGCAAAACTGACAATTTTGTAAGTAATTGTCTTTTCTTAATTCTCCGTACAAAGTGCAGGCTCACTTAGCTATCAAGAAATAGTGCAATCTAGTAATAAATGTTTGGGCCTTTTAATTCAAATATTTTGATCATACCTTTTAATATTTATCTATCCTAGAGTAATATACCACGCGAGTCAAAAAAACTGCAATAATTAGATGGAAGCCATATTGTAAGAACAAAAGTAATTTCGAACAAATAATATTAATTTCTAAATAGATCATGAATAAAGCTTTCAAAGGGTGAAAGAATGGTGCAAATTGATAAAGGCATTGCGAATATATCCTTATTTGAATATTATGGTATGAAAACAGTACTGTCCAAATGAGCATGCCTCGTCAAACGACAGTTCATAACGAGTAAGTACCAATATTGAATTGAATTTCGTGCATGCACTTCTTGAATAATAACACCAACCGATTACCTTGCTCCAGTAAAAATCTCCTCTTAATCTATTAATTTACATATAAAAGATAATTTAGGCGGTCTTTCCAAGTGCAAAATGACACGTTTGGGGTACTGTCTTAGAAGGGAGAGCTTATCAATCAGTCACTGTTTAAAATGCCTCAAGATCAGTTCACAAACGAGCAACGTGCTCTTATTTCTGGGGTTTATTTTACCACCAAATCTCATGCAAAAGTGAAACGGAGATTCCGGGGTGCATTCTCCCAATCGGTTGTACCATGTGCATCCACCATCTATGAATTCAGGTGAAATTCAAAAGAACAAAAACAGTCCATAAACTAAATAAAGAGAGAAGACCGCGAACGGCAAGAAGCAGGAGAAACGTCGATGAGTTCGTCAGGCAAGGGATCCCGAAGTGAGCTCGCAAAGAAAACCTCTGTCACATGTGTCCCAGTCCACGTTCAACCGAATATTGAATATTCAGGGCCACCAAGCTCAAACGGCCCTTTTCAACGTACCCCAACCAAAGAGAAAAGAGTATGTCATAATTGTGTCCTACGTATTAAATAAAACATATGCACGACAGTTGGACAGAACTGTTTTTATGCCTTCCTATTCAAATAAGTGTAACTTCAACACGCCTTTATCAATTTTCCTCATTTTTTCGACCATTTTAAAGATAAATCTGTGATCTATTTAAATATATATATTTCATGTTCATGGCATCTTTTGTTCTTAGAATATGGCTTTTATTTAACTATTGCAGTTTTTTTGACTCACTCGGTATACAGTTCAAAAGAAATAAGTCCCCCCTAGAGAATATTTTAAGAAGAAGGTTAAGTATTATGTAAAACTTAGTGCACGTTGAATTTGTATCATTTTTCAGAAAATCAATATTCCTTAGGGGGGACTTATTTATTTTGAACTGCATACTGTTGTAACTCCTAGTATCCCGCAGTGGCAATCTTCAGACAACTGTTGCAACTGTTGTCTGACTATAATACAGGCTCTGCGTCAGCATTGAACACCCTGCTAAAGTAATATTGAATACTTAACTCCTTTGGAATCGACTTTCATTTATTTGCTTTTATTACAATCAAATTTTATATTGGTTATTGTTTATGTTTATCATTAATTGAATTATGTTAAATGTCTTAATTAGCGAATGTTTATTTATTTATAACATTAAAACCCAATATTGATGACCAATAAATTAAAGGGATGCCCTAAACAAAACAAAAAAAAAAACATTAAACAAGAAAAGAAAATAGATGAAACATGCCAAGACTTAAAAAACAGAATTAAAGAAGACGGTTCTGAACAGCAAATTTGAAGGCTTGAAGGATTTAAGATTGCTCTTTAAAGCAATGTTTTCCTAACATTTATAACTCTTGTTTTACATATTAAGCAAGGCCTCTAGAAATTAGAGTTGTGATTAGATATTAATCTATCATGTCTATGGAGAACAATCATAGCACTTCAGTGGAAATAAAAGCTTGTTATTATATACAGGGTGTCCAGAAAATAATTGCACATTTTTGAATGTTAATCATTTTAAAACCAAGATATGCATTACAACTATAGACATATTTATTGATAGAGGAGACTCGTAGAATTATTTTGGTACCAAAGATTATGCAATCAATAACCTTTTAAGATAGCAAGAAGCTGAAAGTTCAAAGTGGTTGAGGCACTGTACTATCCGGTGTTGACACTCTTCTGTCACTTCGCCATGACGACATGACGCTACATATAGCTAGCTTTATCAATTGACATTTTCATGAAGAATTATATCGCTCAAGACAAACTAACCCTGACCCTTTCACTTTTATGATTCAAATCCGCGCGATTACTTTTCGAGGTTATCTGACGGACAGTACATCTCAACACCCTGGACTATTCCTGACCTGAAACAGAACATTTCCAATGAAAAAAGAAAGATCAGGAAGAACACATGCACACACGTTCAGAACTTTTTCGTTAGATTCAAAGACTGTTGAAATCTGCAAGGAGGCCATCTAGAACATATTCTGAAATACTACTAAGCAGCTTGATCTTGATAAGAAGGAGGTAATTCAAAATGTTCCTGTGAGTGTAACTTTGAATGTTTATTAAGGTGGTAATGCTGTTGTGCACCATTTGGAGATAAGCACATGCTATATCATAATGAGCATATGTAATAAAAGACAAAAATCACAATCAAACATGGCCTGTAAAAGCTTTTTCATCAATGTTTTTTGCTCTGTAACTCAGCAATGGAGAATTTGATTCAAATAAAAGTATACATTTTTAGAAGCGAATTTGCATACTGAACATGATGGTCAGGTCATTTTTGGACCAAAATGCGTAATTTTGGACCTAGGGTCCAAAAATCATGTTTTGGGCCCAAAAGTTTACGGGAAAGCTAACTAACTTTTGCTTCGGTAAAATTTTTTACCAAATTAATTTTTAAAATCTAGAAAGCAATATCTGGGATCAGTTTTATCAAATTTTTGATTTTTTTCTTAGTTTTTGAAAAATTGCCAAAAATTGGTCCAAAAAATGTCAAAAATCCCACTCCTGACACCATTTTTGGCAAAATACGCCATATTTTGACCTATTTTTGGCAATATTTCAAAAAATAAGATAAAAATCAAAAATTTGAGAAATGCGTTCCTAGATATTGCTTTCTAGATTCTAAAAAGTAAAATGGTTTAAAATTTTACCAAAGCAAAATTTAGATAGCTTTCCCGTAAAATTTGGGCCAAAAACATTATTTTTTGGACCTTTTTTGGACCTTAGGGCAATAATTTCACATTTTGGTCCGAAAATAAGCTGACCATGATGTTCAGTATGCAAATCCACTTCTAGAAATATATACTTTTTACGTTCAAACTGATATTCATAGTAATTGCATCATGTTTGGGCACCAAAATAATTATACAAGTCACCACTATTAATAATATGTCTATAGCTGCCATGAGAACCCTGGTTTTAAATTTATAGGTATTTAAAAATGTGCAGTTTTCGGACACCCTGTATTTGAGAATTTCACGTAAGTTGTAATTATGAATCTAATAGGAATATTTGTTCTTTCATACGACGATATCATTCAGATTATATTACCGTCTTCACAAGAATGTCAACGGTTAAGAAATCATTTTCTCTTTATATCAAGTATCATTTTATGCCAATATATTCATAAAATAATTCCGCCACGTAAACAAGCTACACCTACACATCCTCGTGTCCCGGATATGCAAAAAACATAAAGGTCGAACCCCTTTGACAAAATATAAAGTATCTGTTGTATCGATGCTCAAACTCGTTATTAATTTTGGGTATTCCGATCTGATGACAAATTTAAGATATACTTTGTCCATATTTGAATGAAGGGTCACCACCTAGATATAAAGCAATTGTCAAGTTTCATTTGTATACCTTGAGCCAAATTAATGCTACGGGCAACAATGTGTCTGAGAGCTCTCAGACACATTGTTGGCTAAAGCATAATTATCTTTGCTTACAAAATATTCCAGGAATTCAGCATTATTTTGAACTCATCTCTCCAACAAAATATAATATGTTTGTGAAAACTTATAGGGGTTATGAGAAAAATTGCGCTTTCATCTGGTATCAAAATCTCCAATTTGATTTTGATTGATCAGAATACACAACTTTAAACGGCAGATGAGAGAAGATTTTAAGATGGAGAACATTGTCAATATTATAACCACCTGTTGATTCTATTCATAGTTGGATTTTGCAATAATTATTGCACTGGTAGAAAGGATAAGCGACTCTAGAGGTTGTTGCACGACCGATCTGAAGTAGAAAGGAGCTTACTAGAGCACAGTGGTCATCGAACATGTGACTGCAGTGTACAGTATGCTGAAAATATCTTTACAATTTTATAATCCATTACCTGGTGGCACTCCCAAATGTCGGTAGATAGCGACTGCAGACCAATATAGACCCCCCCCCTTTTTTTTTTATCGCTGGCAATGACCCCATTTTTCACACCCTCAATACCCAATGCGCTATTTTTCCCAAGTCTGACACTTAATGACGCCCTATACTGTCTCGGGCCTAATATCTCTAATTCTTGCCTTCTTCGCAATACGAAGAGGCCTAAACACTAAGCAGATATATATATATATTTCAGTACCTTGATTTTTGCTTGAAACCGTGGATATTAGTGCAAGTTGTATAGCAAATCAGCGATTTTCAAACTGAAAGACCTGCATTTGTTGAATTTTCACACTGAAAGACCCATTTTTGACCAATATCATACACTGAATGGCCTTTGATTTGCCGCTGAGGTCCGCATATGCGCGTCACTTTTGAATTTGAGTGTCCCACCGGGTGTATTCCAAGATATTGTCTTTCTAAAGAATATGATTTGGTGTTTAAAGATCGAATGTTGGAGCTGCAATTATTTTAGTGTTTGTAAAAATGTAACTTTCTATGATATTCAGTGCAGAGGTATGTTAGAGTGTTACTATCAGAAGTGTCTTTGTTACGGATTAAAAACTTTGTCTGCAATGTATTCAAAATAATCCCCGCAGTTTAGAGGGTGGGCTTTTCGTTACATTTCTAACACAACAATCCTGGTTGAGCATCTTCAGAATGCAGTGAATTCAAACTCATTTCAGTCATTTCAGCAAGTAGATTTAAAATAGCTTTATTAATATGCTATTCATCACTAGTTTCACTGATTTTTTTCTTTTGTTATTTTTTCTTTTCATAAAACAGTGATGTATTGATTAGAAATTTCTAATGTGAAAGACGTACATTATTAAAGTAACACTTAAAGGTAAATAGACTCCATCTGCTCAGGAAAATGTGAATCCTAACTATTTTTAATCATGAAAAGATGAATAGTAGTTTCCACTGTATTTATGGGGTCTCGAACTATGGCTTATGGCGCGCGGGTTAACTGCTGAGCTAATTAAGCAGCTTTGAGATCGTGACGGTAAACTTAAATCTAAAACATAAACATTAGAATGCCGTATTTTTCTTTTGTTTACATACAAATTGTTATTTTGCCTCGATGGAATGTGCAATTTGCAAGTAAATTATGCGAATGATAATATTATGCGGATTGTAGATAATACAGATCCCCTTGTGTTTCTGAGCCATTTTTTGTAACACGTCTTCTTAGAGGGGTGGTTACCATCCTCCCTCCTGATTTTTGAAATTGACACGCCCAAAGTTATATTGTTTGGTACATTAGTATAGGGTAGGGTCTCCTCTTTTAATTGATTCAAAGATCATGAAAATCGGTCGAGGCGTTACGTAATTATGCCGTCACAAAGTATTTCCGAACCGAAAATATAGATTTTTGGGAAAAATTGCCACTTTTCAAAAAATTGTTCTAATTTTCGTTTCTTTTTTTTTTCAAGTTCTAAAAGTCAGAATTTCGTCGGGTTTTTTGCTAATAAATGAACGAAACGACAATTCTAACACGTCTTTTAAGTTTCAAGTCCACCCTGGTAAAATTCGAGTACAGTTAAGTACTCGAAATGTACTATAATTGTACTAAAAATGTCAAATATCAAAAAAAATCTTTTCTAGTACATTTTTGATGTACTCGAAAAGTACTTTTTCATAATGATCTCTCTAAATGTGTACTAGAAATGTACTAAATATGTTCTCGAATTTTAAACTGTGTACTACAATTGTACTTTTGAACGTTCATTATGTCAATTTATGTTCACTGACATGTTCTTCCTATAAACATACTGAAAGACTTTAATCATCCTTTGTAAATACACATTTATGCTACATGCATGGTCATGATATCACAAATGATCAAAATGGCAGTTGCGCAGTACTAGTAACTAAGAGTTTTTACCAGAAATTTTTGAATTTCGTTGGACCATGTTGTACCAGTACAAAAAACAGTGTACAGGCCTATTTATCACATTTTATCAGTCAAAATTAATTTAAGCTTACATGTACGAATAAGTTTTTTCTGATAAAAATACTAATTCTCACAAACCCAAGTCCATGCATGACACCAATGCAATTTCTTGCTATAGTGTGGTGCGACCGGTTTGTTGTCATTAATTTGCTAACGTTTGACCAGTCTTTTCGATACTACTATTCAGTGTGACTGATTCTTTACCATCAAATCACTGTGGCAAGACCTTATTATTATTACTACAGTATGACTGGAATTTTATCATTAAGAGAGTTAGACGTCTTCTTCTTGAAAAATCTGTCATATATTTATCTTTTTTGTTTGTTTTCGTTTATAGCAATTTGATGAGTTTGTTATATATTTTATTAGTGCATGTTATATTATACCGTTTATATCATTCGTTTTCTTCATTAGGCCTATTTTTTTTCCTACCCACATTAAGTGGGTGAGTTTGATTTTTCTTAAATGGTATGTGTTGAATGTGTTAAGGTTAGCACGATATGCCAAATAAACCAATTTTGCATAAATAATGCAAATTAGGTACTTAATTAGCAAATGTTTGTGCTTGAATCAAATCTAGCACAACTCCAAGATCTAGGACCATCAAGTTATCAAAACTCACGAAGCTGGGTGTTGCGGTATGTTAATTGAAAATATGTCAATTAAGACTATTTTTGAATAAATTATGTAAATTTAGTAGGCAGTTTATTTGCATATTTTAGCTCAAGTCACAGCCAGCTTACCTCCGTCTGATTGCCGAGATGCAGATTTTGACTGTAATTCTAGTACAATTATAGTACTGTACTAGCCGATTCCAGTACATGTCTAGATGTACAGTATTAGAAATGTACTTTATGCTATGATTCTAGTACAACTATAGTACAGTATGTACTAGAAATGTACTCAACATTCCTAAGGTGCAAATTTGGAACAGGATCCAAGTACAATTATAGCATATTTCTAGTACAGTACTAGAAATGTCCTTTCCTTTAATGATCATAGTACAGTACTAGAAATGTACTCGACATTCCTAAGGTGCGCATTTGGAACATATTTCTAGTACATTATAGTACATTTCGAGTACAATAAGACTCTAGTACATTTCTTGTATGTACTAAAAATGTACTTTTTATCAAAGTAAGTACATTTCTAGTACACTTTTTGTACTAGAATTGTACTCGAATCAGTGTTCCAAATGTGCACCCCTGGAATGCGGTTACATAGTACATTTCGAGTACAGTACTATGATTGTACTGGATTTCTTCAAGGGCATACCATGCAGATATTTTTCAAAATGGCGATTTAAAATTACCTAAATGCTCAGGAGTCGCTTTTTTGCGTTTTGGTGCAATCGGCGATCATCCGCTACGGGGGAGGGGTAACCCTCGACTTCCTGAGGGGGGTCCCCCCCCTATGTTCAAATAAAGCGTTGTTGGCCTATAGCACACATGAAAGCGACACGTACTCCATTACACTTTGTACTTGTGTCTTGTAGATAGTTGCTCTAACGTAATAAGATGAAGATTTTGTTTTTTTTTTTCAAACAGGGAATTCCTTATACATTTTATTGGAAAAACTCCAAATAGTCATACCAACATCCTAAGTTTGCATTTCGTTCAACCCCCTTATATAAAAGTTCAAACTCTAACTGACTCTTTCTTACGTTTCTCTTTAAGAAAACAAATAATTATTGTCAGGCAGAAGTGTGAAATCGCAAAAGACAAACAAGCCGAAAACACACAGGTTCAACGAAATAAAAAAAAATATCACAACATTTACAAACTGTAACAGAAGTAGCATCAACCATAGTCGAAAATGGAATGGATTC
>JXSR01S007897.1:6882-34451 GCA_000969725.1 Ophiothrix spiculata
TCCCTGGAGGTCAAAGGTCAAAAGAAAGGTCAAATTTTCAACTTTGTCCGATTTCAAAGGTTTGGGTCAAAGGTCAAAAGAAAGGTCAAATTCTCAAGTTTGTCCGATTACAAAGGTGGAAGGCGGAGGCATCGTGATCGACACTCTGTGTCGAGAAACGCGTATTCTAGTTTTGCAATGTTAGACCCTTTTCCACATGCACTCTGAAACTACATGTTTAGGTAACTAAAAGGTATTTGATAAAGAGAATGCTCTCCATCAAACCCCCTTACAAATCTGGAAAGAATTTAATTGTTTAAGGTAATATGGGGACATTTGAAAATTTAAATCATTGATTCAAGTATTCCCATTCTGCGATAGAGACCAGTCATCAAATTCCCGTATAAGCACTCAATTTGGTTGGCATCCTATATAAAACATGGCTTGCATTTGTCAAACATGACATTTTATTTTAAGAGCAAGTTATGACAGAATCAAGAGGTGTTAATTTCAAAATCAATATGTGATCATGTACACAATATATATTCTGTTCCTGATAGCAGCCTTTGCTAAATACCCTGGATTAGATAATACATTACAAAACCTGAGACACCTTAGTGTATGATATACCCTACAGAGATACTGTTTCACTTTAATACTTATGATCCTATTAAAACACAAACCAGGAAAGTCTCATCCTTTAACAGGATAGTTCAATGTTTTGTAGCGCACTAATACCAGTGCTTAGTTTATATAAGGATTGAGAATATAACTAACAATTGATGATGTAGGAGTCAGTTCATATAGAAAGACAGATAAATGTATTAGATGTGAACGTGGCCTTGGGTGATTCATCTAAAGAATGATTTGCTCAGTTGCTCAAATTCGCTTGTACTAGTCAATCACTAGAAATAAAGTCATGATTGAAGCAAAAGCTTTTACAATAGATCTTATTCTGTTTTAAAGGTAGTATTAAAGACAGCTGGCATTGTTATTTTTCTTTGTATTTAGCACGCTCTTCTCCAAATCAAAACCCATTTTGCTCCTTCACCCACTTTCATAGTAGAGAGCAGGTGATAGGGACAAGTGACCAACATGTAAGCCTTTTTTCTCCTCACTTACAAAGATTTAATTAAGTGACCAAACACTGCTGGCATAATTATTGAAATGGAAGCACTCCAGGCTAACAACAGTTAAAGTATTAACTAGAAGTGTGATGCTAGCCTGCACATATCTTAAAGATTGTTTAGCCATTCTTTTTTCTATAAGGCCAATCCAGTATTTTATCCATTTATTCTAACCCAAGATGTAGAAGCATTGGTACAGAAATAAGACATTCATTTTATGCCTTGTCCAGATGAGTCCCATTTCAAACAAGAAGGCATTTTGTATGTTTAGTATTTAAGTATGGAAATACTCTACTATGCCTTTTGGAGTGCTCTTATGTGACAAAGGGCAAGTCAGTATTGAAGCTGTTACTTCCTGTGTGTTTCCTATGTTCGCTGATGCCTAGTAGTTCAAGTACAAACTATTTACTTGATAACCGCTAACATATTTTTGTATGAAACATGATGGAATGTCTTTTTCATATTGAGTACAGGATTATTCATTCTTACCTAGAAAATTATACATTTTTGTCCTTTCCTTGTTGAGTCTTTTACTGCAGCTTTTCAAAGTACCCAGGCATTTGCAAAATGTATAAATATGTGAAATTAAGTTCCTTGCAAAAATATGTTTAAGGTATTTTTATTTGAAGTAGTGATAATGTCATGTCAAAATAGAGTTAAGTTTTTAAATATCAAGGGTACACAGAGTAGTATATACACTACTTCTTAATACAAAATGCCCAGCATTTTCCAGTGGCCAGTGAGAGTACACAACACTTGTAACTACTAGCGTGAGCACAATGGATTATTCATTTCCTGAAGAAGATAAAAAATAACAGCATCCATAATGGATCAAGAGGAAAAACAAGGTCACTATCATCAATATTTTACTGATCATATCTGTACCATGGCCATGTTTTCTGTGTTACAATGATGTAATCTACCTTTTTTTTTGCAAGCATACTGGTTAAATTGGAGTACATTTTATCATTATATCAAGTCTTTAGAAAAGGGATCAGTGATGCCTACACTCTGGGTCAAGCTAGGTGTACTTACATGTAACGTGCATGGTAACTTATTTCAAGGAGTATTAATTTCCAAATAGAGAAATGTACATTTGCAGGCATTTATGGCACAATTCATCAAAAGATTCCATAGTGTGTTTTTAATATAAAGGTAATTACAAATGGCCCATCGTTTTCCAGCAGCCAGCAAGAGTTAATTGCATATTGGAACAACATGTACAATCTCATTGGATTATTCCTTGAGTAGAGATAAAAATATCAGCATTTGTAATGCAGCAAGAATAAAAACAAGATCATTATCATCAATAATTTACTTGTTTTCTATGTCGCATGTCTATGTAGATTATTTTTGCAAGCAGCGCTAAAGGTTTGTGCAATATAAAGTATCTTATTTACTCTTGTAAATTCTTATAAATTCCAAAGCAAAAATCCTAATATTATTGGTTTGATAGCCTTAACTAGGCTTAAAAAAATGTTCCAAACACTCCCAGGAATGGAAGGATGTACAAAATGGCCACACTACAGAATATCCTGTGGTCAGAAACATCTTTATTCAGTGAGTGGTGCACTCTATTTCTTGTAAGGTTAAGAAGATCAAGTAAGTAAATCAAAAAGTCTTCACAAATCTCATTTTCATCAACAAGTTTTTTTTCTCCCACTTTATTCCTCTTAAAGATATCTTTTAGATGAGAAAATAATAAGTTAAGTAACATTTTTGATTAGTCAATAGCTCCAAGTTAACATCATAATTTCAAATAAATCATGTTTACCAATTCAAGGTAATTGGATAGCATAAACCTTTACATAATACAATTTAAGAAAAGCCTGCAAGTCATTACAGGAATAGTTGGATAAAGCTTTTCATATCCTTTCTGATTCTTCTCTGGTATTTGATGTCTTATAGAATTATTGTATTTCTAAGCAAACACGCAGTCAAGTCTATTTATCGCAAGCACTTGTGTTCAAATATAATTCCAAATGCACCTTTACACATAGCGCTATTATCATTGTACAAAGACAGAAGTCTCATCTTTCTCAGTCATGTTATGAACTTGGTAATACAATGAGCTTACGCCGATCTCCCAAGAGGGACTCTCAGTCGCAATCTTAAATTACTAGAAGTAATTTGTCGTAATACAGGTTGTATCGTGTAAACAGTCAAATGGGAAAACACAAAAGCTGTCTGTTTGCATTGGTAGATGTAATATTTGTTGCAATTTAGAGCTGTACTGTCAGCCGATTATGGTGCATTAATAGCAGTGTCATTGATTGCTGTATATTTTTCAGCCATGAAACCTGCTCTCATCACAAATGAAGATTTT
Organism: Ophiothrix spiculata; assembly: GCA_000969725.1. Lineage (NCBI taxonomy): Eukaryota > Metazoa > Echinodermata > Ophiuroidea > Amphilepidida > Ophiotrichidae > Ophiothrix > Ophiothrix spiculata. The sequence continues at coordinate 10,315 of JXSR01S007897.1, forward strand.
GAATAGATGGCATCTAAAGTGAGAATTGGGTGGGGTAACTTTGTCATTTGTAGCTGTCCATTCCAATTTGTGGCCGTCCATACCAACAGAAGCCATAAATGCAGCAAACTTCATTTTGCGCTACACGTTAAAATATGTGTCAAGTTCGTAATTTGCTAAACTTATGTTTTGACAGATTCACAATCCTTGTGCTTACTCTACAACACTAGCAAAGTTTCATTAAAAAAATGATTGGAAATTTGAAATATAAAATACACTCAATAATTAGAATGTTTGAAACATATTTAGTGTAATTGTTGTTAGGTTTTTTTTTTCTTCAGTACAGATCCATATCTAGTCTGTTTGTTCAAACTTGGCACTGTAAATATACTGTCTAAATTTAAATTATAGCAATATCAGGATGAGCAGAATGAAAGGAAGTAATAAAGTGACTTTGGCTAATTTTGTTTAGTGCCTGAGGCTATGAAGTCTAGTTTCCTCTAAATAGATCCCAAGACATGCACGCCAAAATTTAGCTGAATTGGCCAAGAAACAAAGTATGTTCATGTTTCACAGGTGCAAGAAGAAAAAGATTTTTTTTAAAGATTGAGAAATTTGCGCATAACATTTAAATATATTTGTCATTTTTCTCTATTGTGCGGCTGAATACACCCTCACTGGTACTAGTGTTTTTGTTCTACTTTACTTAGAAATATCAGACATAGCATAAGAAAACATATTTCAATTTAAATGTGGGTACATTTACATGTTGGAAATGAGGCATTGATTATTTTTTTAGCAAATCAAAAATTGTACAAAACAGTTTTGTCACTTCCTCTAAAAATATCATAAATTTAATTAAAATTCAAGAGATTTTTAGAGTAAAATGAATAACAATATGTTTGAGGCATACTTCAAAATTTCAAATTACAAAAACTCAAAAAGTGACAAATAACCCACAGTCCTTGACAACTGTTAAATGCAAATTTGCTTGCAAGCAAAATTAAATGTAGACAAAATAAACTAGGTTGTTTGGATGTGAAACACTTGATTATTTTTGCACTTAGCCTCATCATTGCAGACAGACATACCTGCATGTCATGATTCCTGCAAAGTGTTTGCCAGTGATATCTGATGTTCTTTCATTCATTACCAATTTTTTTTAGAAGAATTATCTTTGATAACAAAAGTTTGTTTTACTTTAATACAAAATGAAGGTGATATAGTGAGTCCATGTGCAGTATGCCTCTCTAACTTTGAAATTACAAATTCAGGGTTTCGTGTAAGTCTTGGAAACATAACAAGATTCAGATGAGGGACTGTCTGTAAGATATTCTTAGATGTGATATTACAAAGATTTGCAATCCTTTTCTGAATCCTATGTCTCCCATATTGAATTTCATATGCTTTGACAGTTCCATGTTATATCTGTTTTCAAATTGAACCAATTTCTGTGATAAATTGGACACCATTATTTACTTGCCATAAATTTATAGGGCTTGAGCCAGACACCTCGGGTAGCCTCAGTGCTCTTAATGGTAGGTTTTTTATATCTTGTGCTCCTTGTTTTGTCTACCTCTCAGTTTTCACTGATCCTGAAATCAAATTAGTTAGATTACGCATCAAATTGAACTAGTTTATGACAGTAATATGTGTGGCAACATTATTTCCTCATTTTTAAAAGAAGTTTGTCTTTCAGTCAGTATTTTACGTCATTCCAATGTCATAAGCTTAGCTACGTAGAATACCACCCTGCCAGGTTACCAGTGTATCAACAATGTTGTCAAATCTAGTATTAAGAATGTTTTCTGTGCATGTGTGATCTGTTTTTTGTTTCTTGTTATATTTAGGCATTGTGAAATGACATTTTAAGTGACATTTTTGTGCCATAAATGCCATGATAGCTTGCAATTAGCCAGTTCAAATGTTCTGTCCGTGCATAACCATGCATTTTGTAATTTGTTAACCCATTACTTATTCTATTCACTGGAATATATAGATAATCCCCACTTGAGAAATTGCAATCCTTAACAATCCTTTTGTGTTTACATGATAAAAAGCACAACTAAAAACCTCTAGACGTTTTTGCTTTCATCGTAGACAATAGCCTATCCTTTACTTTGATTGACAGGCCTCTTTTGTGCGGTAAAATAAATTCGATACTTCTTTTGTCATTTACGATTTAGTTTACAAATGTAAACTAGATCCTTTGTCCTTTAATGAGATAACTTACGATAAATTTGAACAGGCTAAATGTTTATTTTAATACTATTTTTATTATTCATGATACTACTTATAAAACAATGCTTTGAATCTCGTAATTTTGTAAGACAGTTGTAACTTTGTGCATTCTAATGCACTTATATCTTTATAGATGTTCAGTTAATTGTCAATTTATTTTAGATGAAGCTCTCTTTTTTTACTGTTGCATATCCATCCAGAAGTGTTGTGTTTATCAATCTTTTGCTAACGTGAACCTAACGACAGACCGGCTAACAGCGCCAGGACCATGAATTGATCAAAACACTGATAAAATGTTAAAATACAAACCACATGTCAACCAGAAATTCAACAAAACAAAAAAAATATTTCATTAAAAAGTGTTTTATTCAGAGATCATTATACCTTAGCTATAATTTTATTTTCATTGTAACATGGTTCTCTTATAATAAGTAGATTATCTCTAGATATAATGTAAAGCAAATCACATTCTATGCATTAAATCTTTCTCAATACTAAAATTAATAATCTCTTTCAACAGCTACTAAAAGCTCAAAGCAAGTACTTACATATTAATACAATGCTTGAAGCTTAGGTTGTACTTGAAATCTATTTTAATCCAAATATAAGACACCACTTGTACTAAATATTCCAACGGTTGCAGTGATCCTTGATTATTACTACGACTACTATCACTCAATCAGCCTGTGATAATTATCCATTAATCTTGGAGGTATATCTACATTTCTATGCACGGATCACTCAGTGGTAACTGTCTTTCCTTTAAAATGGCATATTCTTCCAATTATTTTACCATAATTGCACAATAATTTAAAGTTTGAGAATAGGATATGAAGCACAAATTTTAAATGTTTTGAATGTATATATTTTCTGCATCAGTTTATCAAAAGAAATACATAAGAGCTGCCACTAAACTGGTTGACCTTTTCGCTACCTGTGCAATATTTTTGCAGTGAATGATCCTCAAATAGGCAACGGAAGTCATGTCTGCACCTTAATAATCTACATTTCCTGCTTTTAAGTAGAACAATTAATTTTACATAAATGTTTTGATTTTTTGCTGCAGACAGGAAAAATAACTACCCTTTCTGAGCAAAGTATGCTAGAAAAGAGAACAATTGAGTTAGGGGTAATGCTAAATTGAATATGTGACCTTCCAGCCCGTATGAGCAGTAAATGCCAGAAACTTCATTTTGCGCTACAGGTGAAAATACATGTCAAGGTCATAATTTGCCGAAATCGATTTTATGACAGATTCACAATCCTAGTGATTACTACAAAATACCAGCAAAGTTTCATTTCAAGAAAATGATAGGAAATGTGAAATAAATTGGTATATTCTCCAGACAATCAACAGAAAATATAGAGCTTACTAAACTTTGGAACACGTTTATTACTCCCTGACAAACTTTGACGGACCATAACTTGACTTCTGGAAATCGTGTGAAGTTCATTAAGGTGTCATTTTAATCATTAAAGCATGGTCTGGAAAATTACAAAAGCTGGCATTTACTGCTGGTTTGGGCTGGACGGTCACATATGATTACAAATAGATATGCCCTAGATATGATTAAAGAGCATTGGACATCATCCTTATTTTTACCCAAAAATATTTCAAGATTACTTTTTCATAATTTAAAGTGTCAACAGTAATTATCATAGCATACAAATATTCACCATTAAGTTCAATTTTTATAATCAAAATTTTTTGATTTTCATTCATTATCAAATATTTTTTCCATAATATTAAATGCTGTCCTATATACTTAAATTTTAAAACTGGCCTTCATCAGAAGATTTTAGAGAATCCAAAACAGCATGCGAAATTATTTTGTATTACTTTTCTGAAGGTTTTTTTTTCACAATACGTGGTAATTGTCTCTCATTATGTAACATAGCAAAAAGTGGAAGTCATTTTAAGAAAAAAAGGATAATTTTTTTAATACACCTCTAAATTTAATTTTTAATTTATCCAAATCAAATGGAATGAGGTGCAAGGTTGTCTCTTTTTGACAAAATACTTCCATTCAATAGCAATACTCCATGCACTTTTTCAAGAATGGCGCAATTCTAATAATAGATACAATACTTCACCTGAATGATTAAATTTAGGATTATTTTGCAACTTTTACATGCTGAAACAAATGTTTTAATCTGACAAGGTTGTTACATTACTGAAAGAAATGATTTATAAATGGAATATTATTAAGCAGCTCTGTGAATGACAGCTAAGCAGAAGTAGTTTAAATCCATCTTTAAATATATTATGTGCCTGGTGATATTCTAAAGGCATTAGTGGGATCCACATGCTAAATTTAGCCATTTAAGTGATATAAATAAACATAAAACAATTTGGGAAATAGGACAGGGTATAATAACCTCATTTAAGTTTATTAAAGCTATTTTCTTGAAGGAACAATTCTATGAGCCACTATTTGGTTTGTATTGCCTCTTCCCTCTTATGATCATCTAGATTTTTAATAGTTGAGCCAGTTTTCTTGCTGTAAATAATGACATGATGAAAATGCTTCAAATCTTGAACATACATGTTATACCTTTAATATGACATGACATTTTAGTGCTACAAGTAATTTTATATGTCACTCTGTCAATTTAATTATGTCAGTCAATAAAATGTTCTCACCTCTAAAATCATCTCACTTTTCCTCAATTTTCTATCATTTCTTGTTTCTCATTTTACCACAGATGCTCTACACATCTGCAATGTTGACGCCATTATTGGCACCTCACTACTGAAAACCAATCTCATCTAAGTACCGGTTCAGACAATTTGGATGAAAGCTTACAATTGTATCACAATTATTATGAAGACTTAAACCTTCTCACTTATGATATCATTTCTATATCAGTGAGTAAAACTCTTTAACTTTTCCTAATGTGATATTTTTAACTGGAGGATGTTGATTGTGACGGAACGGAAGTAGAGTTGTCGTCTTTTGACTTCTTGGTACAGAGATGTCTGGGGAATTTGATGATACAGTTAAACAAGGATATGTACGATTGAGGAGTCGTCACTTAGGGGTAAGTATTTAATGTGTTAATACATTCAAAAATTATTAGTGCAACATATTGTCTAAATGTAAGTACTTTTAACAGAGTTCATTTTTTAAGAATTAAGATTTTGAAAAAAAAGAGTGTACTCTGTTAAAAGTGCAGATTCACTTAAAGAGGTAATAGAAACTTCAAAAAATGTACATAATCAAAATGTATTTATAGCTTTAAAAATTGATAAAATGTTCTTATTTCCTTGTGTATTCATAGACTTGGTAATGTTGATGAAAAAGATCAAGAAATAATATTTTCTATATCGCTGAAATGATAGTGAGTTTATTTTTTCCTATGATTAAGAAATGTAGTTTTCAAAGCAATGTTAAGAATAGGTCAGATATATAGAAAAAGTTTCCCTTCCAACTTTCCCTGGTACAAATTTGCTGAAATGCATTTGTACGAGTTTTTCCCCCCCTCAAATTTTAGGACTTAATGGCCCGTATTCCAGAAAGATGTTTACCTAAAAGACAGTTTTAATTCTCCTCAACAGCACGGTTCATTTAACTTTTCCACTTGAAAGCTGCAATGGTGAGTATCATTCCTGGACAGTTTCAGCTAGCTAAACACCTTTCTGGAATATGGGCAAATAAGTTTATAAATATCATAATGATATAGCCGGGTGTTTTATGTTATTGTCAGAAGAGAAAAGGTTAAAAGTAATCGATTGTAAGGAAGGAAAATGAGCTTGTCAAGAGTTGCCAATTCTACAGGATAAACTATGTCTGCAATTTATTTTGTTGATAAAATGGAAGCTTACATTCCCTGCCTTTGAGCTTGTTATGTTATTATAATGAAAAATTGTCTAAAATTGCTGTTTGTGTTTCAAGCTAAATTCAATTTGTTATCAAAAATCAAATTGAAAATCAGTTTGTTCTGCTCGTTCATTTGGGATTTATGGTATAGTCGGGTTTCTTGTAATTATTTTGTGATGGATTTTAGTTATTTGTAATTTTGTCAAGAAGCAAATGACCTTTTATCCATTATTATTTCATGATAGTCATTCATTTGGTTAGAATACAATGAATGGTATATGGAATTATATATCCTAATATATTTGGTGACATGATTTTGCAAAAAAATCAAATTCAGGATTTTTTAAAAATGGGGCATATAGTTGAACACATACACCCAACTAAAACCATGGGATACAGAATTATGGTTGGTAAAAGTGGGATTAGGTTTAACTTAGGTTCCAGTATAGCAGGATTTTACTACATAAGAATGACAGTACCAAGTACCAAGTACATTTAAATATGTCCTTAAAATCATATACACATAATTAAAAATCTCTTTCTTCTCTAAAATGCCTTATACTATATAATAACACTTCACGATACATATTGTATTATTAGCTGCTGTAAGTATCTTTCTCCATCCATCAAAAGCAAGCGATACTGAAATTAATATCATCCAATTCATAGCATAATGTCCCTCAGGTATTTTTCATAAGATAGTTTTCCTTTCATTGTAGGGAGTAATGGCCTTCATTAGAATTGACCTGTTCCTGACCTCCCGTCAGAAGATTTTGCCGCTATTTTATGAGAGGAAATTGTTTATGAAAGAAGGTATGAAAATTGTATCATATTTCTGAGTTAATTGTCCCGCTGGTTGTTGTTTTCTGATAATGATACCCACTGAGAGGGCTTACTAAAAGGAAGATGGTCAGTGCACTTACATATTCAAGCAAGCCACTGACATTGCAAACGTACCTAATAAAAAATTGCATTGAATTGAATATTCAATGTTTTAGATAAATTTGAGCAAAATTAATTACTTTCTGAGGAATATTATACTATGTTACAATGAATGGTAAATCTGTAAATCCAAAGCAATATCATGTTGCATCGTACATCACATCATCACGATGAATTTGTTGTGCACCTGTTTAAATCTCATATTGGTACAATTTGTGGAAACAAATTTTCACTATACACACTGTATATTCTGTATAGAATGCTGCTTTTTATTATCTATAATATAGGCCAAAATATGTTATTGCAAGAGCATTAGATTATTATGTAAAGGCACTTAAATACTTGTTTAAAAAGTTCTCCTAAAATTTTTAAATGATTTTTAGTCCTGCTGACTCCTGCAAAATCCTTGATACAGGTCTGACAAGTAAAGGACACTGCATGTACACCCATCTCTGTTTAAAAGGAGGGGTTCAAATGCATCTTGAAACTGAAGAAAGCTTTATTTTTAATAAGCTTGTAAAAAGAATGAATATAATTGATTGCAAGGTATAAATTAAATATGTGATGATAACCATGATGAAGTAGAGTTTGTCACCATGATTGATGAGATTTGCTCTGATAGGGAACTTGAATATAAATACATCAGCATGTCACAAGCTTGAAAATAAGCATTAGATTTCATAACAAGTATCCGTTTTTAGAATTGCAGAATATAATTAACCTTAGATATATCATGGAAATAACTTTCTTTTTTATCAATTATTTCAATAGATGATATTCTTGGAAAACTATGGTATTTGTATTCTGTAATTTACATTTGGCCCTCGAGTTCATATTAGATTTGGTTAAGAAAACATACAATAATCAAGTATAGGTGTATAATGTGAAAAATATCTGAGTAAAAATATGAATTGTAGAATTTTTTGATTACAAGAGTTTGTCAAAGTCACCAAATGTGTTTACCAAATTGCACAGATCCACTCCCAAATTGAAAAATATTTTCCAGCTACCCCCCTGACTTCCACTTGTGTGTACAAGCATGCATTTTGCTACATATGTGGCAAATCATCCAAAATATCAAATGCTTTCTACTGTTTGTTTGTCTGATGTAAGGGTTAGAATAAGGATTTAGTGTTGGAGTTTCGGAGTAGGGTAATTTTTGTGATGGGGGTCTTAAGTATTCTTTCAGATTTCCATACATATTCTTCTAGATTAATTTTCCATAATTTGTTGACTCTTGATGTATAATGTGGTGAGTCTCTTTTATACTTCAGTCTTCATAAATATTATTGTATTCATCAATTCAGTTGACAGCGAGACAAATTATTTGCATCTGTGTTCAGTCACTATCAATAATAAATTCCAATAATGTTATCAAGTATAGAGACAATATGCCAACCATGTTATGTTTAATGTAAACCTATAAATGATTCATTGCTTAGCAACCACTCATCTGTCTCGAAATCATCTCTGGAAATGAAATGTTTCTTTATTTCAAATATTTTAAAGTACATTTAACTCTTCTCATTTTATTTGGTCTAACAAATTTGAACTGTTCATGATTATTTCCAGATTTTTCTAATGGTATTTCTATTATATAGAAAAGTTTATGAATCAGAACATGTTTCCTCTTGTATTTGAAATTTGTTTACTATAAATTATGTGTAAATGAGAAGCAGTCTTCAAAGAGAGAATCTCTTTGTCTGGGAGAGGAGACAAATGATAAACATAGCAATATTTTGTATTCAATTGTTTTATATGAATTGATTATGATAACTTTAAATATGAATTGAAAGCTTAATTGTGATAAATTAACCTTTGTGATTTTACAAAAGAAATACAATTTTTTTGTAAAGAAAAATTTGAAATAATTCATAACATTCCATATATCTTTTTCAGGCTTTCAGTAAAACCTGATAATCATACACATTTTGGTCTCTGCATATTTTTGCCTGAGCAGATTTTGTATTTGCCTACAACTGTCACATGTTTAAAGCCATTAATACCACCATATGGCTTTGTTTTTATTGTCAAATGTCATGTTTACAAACACATTCTATAAACAGTTGTGCTCATCTGCTAACTATACCAGGCTGACATCTGTCATTTAAATGGAAACACAATATATGCTACAATTACATGTTGCTGTGAGTTAGGGTTGAAATTATTGTGATTAAAAAGTCTTAACAATATATTTCAAGATACCTTGCACACAGGGGTTGGTTTGTTTTAAAGGAAAATTATGTTGTTGGGTGTTTTTTTTTGCTAATTTCCCATATCAAAAGATACCCAGTTTGCTACTTAAATTTTATATTTCATTTCAGTATTATTATTGTGTAAATAATATTTTACTGATTGTTTCAATCATATCACAGAACTTGCTAATGCCAAATGCTTCTTACCCAAACACCCATAGTTATAATGGAGCTGAAATGGTGGTTATTTTGTGCTAATGATCAAATATTGCACTCTGATTTAAACACAACTCATAACTGAGGCAAACTTATTGTTACACTTTCTAAAAAAGCAATGTTATAAAATTATAAAATATAACAATTATTTGTTCCAAAAAAATTTGGAAGGCATCATAATCATAATTATTGTCATTTAATATGAGATGCATTTATTTAATATTTTAGTTACACCCTGGTCACATAAGCTGCAAGAAACCACAACGCCGGTATGACATAGGTATAAGACCGGTGCCCGATTGCAATGCCCGGTCGGACACCGGTGGTTATGTGACCATATCTGAAGACATCTTATACAAACCGCAATGTTTTAAATTGGGAATTAAATTGTTATGGCATACTGCTGGCGTCTGCACGGCTCACAGACACTGGTCGGATACCGGCCAGCTCACGGACACTGGTCGGACACCGGCCGGTGACCGTTCAGCGTCTGGTGAAATGACGCTGTAAACGCATCATAACCTTGTCGCAAGGTTATGTGACCAGGGTATCCGTAATTGAGATTTTTGTAAATTATCATACACAACTTTGAGCTTCAATATTGCTCCATTCAAAGGTTACAATGAAGGTATGTAAAGTTTGCTCATCTTCCATTCTCATTCCTGCTTAAACTTACATAATCTGCATGATAATCTTGATGATAGAGTATTGCTTTTGCACACAATGCTTTATAAAATGAAATAATGTTGTATAGGTTTACTGTGTCATGTTGGTATGTAAGGGTATGAAGCGATGAATGTGATGATTTAAAAATCATACTTGAATTAGATAGATGATGGATGGTTCTATTTGTTTTGTGGCAAGAAAATTATAATTATGCCTCATAAGCAGAAGACTGTTGCTTTCCCTTTTTGAAATAAATGTTTCCACCAGTTTTAAGCCTCAACTAGATTCTTTGTAAATGACAAAGATTTACCGACTGTTCCCTAAACACACATCCAAATTAGAGCCATTGATTCCCATTATGTGTTGACATTTATGGGTAATGGATTGAGTTAGTGTTTGCCAATTAAAATCATCCTGTGTTGATTTAATTATTGACAAGCCTACTTATGTCGGCTATTTGTTAGTTAATCTCATGCCAGAGTCTAGTATTAGCCTCATCTGTTCAGCTTGTTTCCCAATTACATTGAGAGGCACTTTGTTTGATGTTTCTGAATCATAGCCTAGCATTACAGCATCGTTTCACAGCATGGCTGATTTATTACATAAAAACAAACCTTTGCTGTCATTCCATCAAATCAATATATCCATTTTATATGTTGGCCATAACTTTCCCTCAGCTTATAGCGGTATTGGGACATCAATACATTATCCCAAAACTCTCTACAAAATATTGCAATATTTTTACACCATTTGTAGTGTTAGCAAAAACTAAAGTTTCATTGTGAAATTAAACTTGTATACAAGAAAAAAAATCCATCCAAATATTTTGTTGTACACTACCGATTTAATAATTCAAACATTATTTTAAAGTTCAATTACATACTTTCTGACTTTTAAGCCTAAGAAAATTACACGCACAGATTGTAAGGATTTTTCTGGGACACCCTGTATTAACCGTAGGTTAGAATTTATTAATTTAGAAAGGCTAGGTTAATTAAGGGCCCTGTCAACCCTCCATTTTCAGAAAGTGGTTTTGCTCTGTAACTCAGCAACGTATAATTAAATCCATATAAAAGTACACATTTCTAGATGTGAATTTGCATACTTAAGACGCTGGTCAAGTCAATTTTGGACAAAAATGTGAAATTTTGGCCATAAGGTCCAAAAAAGGTCCAAAAATCATGTTTTTGGCCCCAAAATTTACGGGAAAGCTAACTAAAATAGGTCAAAATCCCACTGCTGACACCAAAATTTGTGTCAGAAGTGGGATTTTTGAGATTTTTTTGACCAGTTTTTGACAATATCTCAAAACTAAGAAAAAAATCAATAATTTGAAAAAAGCGTTCCTAGATTTTGCTTTCTAGATTCTAAAAAGTAAAATGGTTCGAAATTTCACCAAAGCAAAATTTAGTTAGCTTTCCCGTAAAATTTTGGGCCAAAAAAAATTGATTTTTGGACCTAGGTCCAAAATGACATATTTTGGTCCAAAAATGACCTCACCATCATGTTCAGTATGCAAATTCGCTTCTAGAAACATATACTTTTATTTGGATTTAATCATCCGTTGCTGAGTTACAGAGCATAAAATATTTCAGAAAACGAAGGGTTGACAGGGCCCTTAAGTCAATAGTGTGAAACCATAAGTGAGCTTGCAGGTGTCTTTGGTAGATAGTGATCTAATCATACATTTTAATGAAATGATTCTTTTAACATTTAAGATATATGAATATGATGCCTGAGCAAGACTGGTTATCAAATCAAAAATGTTACATTGATTTTTCATAAGAATAATAGAACGTGTATCAAAATCATCTACAGTATTTGAAATAGGTACCATCTGGCAAAAACATTGTTACAAATATGATACACAAATGTACCCCAATCATTTCATGTTTTGTGATGATTTTAGCTCGTCTTTCTGAAAAGCGATGTAATTAATTACAAGAGTACTTTCAAAATTAAGGCAAAGCACATTAATGAATGAATAGTACATTTTGTACCATTGTAAAGCACTATTTCACTACCAGTATATTTAGTCCTAACTGATGCTTACATTTTCTAAGATTTATTTAAGTCCCACTCCTATCTTTACTTAATATCTTTACTCATTCTAATATTGCCAAAGCTCAGGAGGCCATATTTGTTTTTAAACTGTGATCTCATCTCGGGATCTCATGTTCAACTTCAAACCCATATATCAAATTCCATGGCATCGCCAAAATTCAATTACCCATCAGATTGCTCAGAAAAGATAGTTATTACCAACTGTGAGAGATTCTTAACTCAACCTGTATTCTGGGACCTATATTGCATAGAGCAATCATACTGGGACCTATATTGCACAGGGTGATCAAAACTGCCAATCATGTGTCTTAGAGAACAAATTTGTATAACATCTTTCAGCAATTTTTTTTGTTTTATATTGAAAATATTTATCACATAATTATATGAAAAACAGAGAGTTTATCAATAAGAATCATTGCCTTGTCTTAAAATAGTTTTCAAATGACTTAAGTCAAGACCAGTCCAATTGTAATGAAAGCCCTTCAGTTGATTAAAAAGCAAAGAAACATGATCTTTGTAGCATTAACTTCTTAAGGTTATCTAAATATATGAGGCTCCCAATTATTCTAAAGTGTAGCCTAGTCTGATATATACTTATACAACTGTTTGTAAAGTTCAAGACAAATGGCGGGTGATAAGGATTTGCTTATGCGGTAGAAACTATTGAATAAGGCTCTACTGCTTATGTGGTTATTTAATAGTTTGTGAAGTCAGAGAAATGGTATTGCAACTTTAAATCACTTACCATTTTTTGCAGAATAATGACAATCATAGTACTGATGGAATGGGACTAAAACTATTCAATCAAATCAAAGATACTGATCAAATACATATAACAATGCATGGTGGTATCTGTAGAAAAAAAGAATACAAGTAACAAGGTCACTCGATTCTGTGTGTGTCCATGATCTTTTCTTACATCTTAATGACTGATATCTTTAAATAATAAAATAAGCAAGAACCTCTACTCACAATCCATTTTAAACATGTTTTTGTAAGCAAATGAATCCCAAAATCTCCTACATGCAAGTAAGGGGTTAACCCTAGCTGATCTGAATTTCAGTACATATTACTCAAGAAAATCAGATTTATGTCTGAGAATTATAGCGCTTGATATATTTTAGAGTTGTTAGGAATCATTTTGTCTGAACTAGTTTGCAATCCTAGATGCAATCTATCAGCACTTGGATTTTAGCGTTTCCCAATGCACTTGGGTTGACGAAGCAATCAAGGACACAACCCATAGACCTAACCAGTGATATAACCAGAGGTGTTGCACCTGATGCACAGGAACCACAAATATTTTGTTTGCCGAATGCTGCTGTTGATGAATTTGTACAGATTTACCAATAGCTGCAAGTTAAAAATTAGCTGCTTAGTTGTTTATTGTTTAGTTACAAGAACTGACAGGGAATTAGACTTGAAAATGATATTAAGTAACTTTTTCTGTTATTTTGTTTGTTTGTTAGTTGTCAAAAACTACATTAAAAGCATTGGGTGTTCCTTGTTGCAGTTCAAAAGTCTATTGTCAGTAAAACCCAAAAGTGTGCACCACCAATAACGAAAAACTGGTTACGCTACAAGACATAAACAGTGCCTGTAATCATTATAGACCGACTCACTAATAATACTGCAGTTTATCACTTGACCAGAGAAGCTCTATGTTCATGAACTACCAAGAGGTGTTGATAAAATGAAATGTGATTATGCTATTAGTAAGCACATGGGATGGGGGTATTTACTTATATGAACGAGACTTACAGGGATGTGCTATTCTTATGAGTCAGTTTAAATTATTTGGTACAAAGACGTAGGTGTTTTTGAACAGTTTTCTCAATATTTGTTTTTCTATTAATATATAGATCTGAACATCTATCTTTTGAACTATTATTAACAAGTCAGTTAACTTTAAATTTTGGTTGTCATACTATGAACACACCCTTAGGTTGTCGCATCTGTTGTATCAACACTAATGGATGCAGTTCATCAACAAATATATAACTACTCAAATCTGAACATCTACCATTTCAACTATTATCTGTTTTATGGATCTCTAAACTATACACTTTGCCACAGAGTACCAAGATGTGTTGATAAAATGAAATGTGATTATGCTATTAGTAAGCACGTGGGATGGGGGGTATTTACGTATACAAGACTTACAGAGATGTGCCATTCTTATGAGTCAGTTTGCCATGAGAGAAACTTATATATTTTTTTGGCTTTTTTAGACAAAAAAAATTACATATGGGTCATATTTTTTAAAACTGGGTTAGAAACTGGCTGGTTGAAATGATAAAAACTTGCTTTTTTACTTAGACTGTACCCTTTTCTGTCAAATTGACCATTACAATATAAAGGTTTAATGGCATATCCCTGTTACAAACATTCCCGCCCCTGCCTAAACCAAACTAGGTGGCTTTTGGGAAAACCAGGTTTCCAAGGCAACTTGCTGGAAAGAGTATCCACTTTGAGCACAAGCACACATAGGGAGTTTGCTGTACAATTATCACCTTTGTATTTAGTGTCTTAAATTAGATGTTATGGTTTGATGAAATGGGTTTTCAGTTTTAGGTTAGGGATGCTTTGATAAGAGAATAAACAAACCAGATAAAGTAGTTTGAAATAAGTTACCAGACACTTCCAATAAAAAATCACCATGTAGTGATTAGAAACAACATTTGTAAATTGCATGTGGTAGAAATTCACCTATTTAGGATGCAAACAGCTTGAGAAATGCAAAACAATTCTCAAATAACACTTACGTGTCACACCCATCAAGAACAACGCTTCAAGTGTCTGACATAAAACCCAAATGGTGAATCACACCCTTGTATGCATTATTCAAAAGAAATATTATCCTTTTCATGACCAATAGTTAAACCATTTAGGATAACTTAGCTCATCTCATATTTCTTAATTTCCAAAGTTAAATTCCCTCAAATCTAATTGGGTTTAAATTTTAACAGACGATGGAGCAGTTTATGCACCTGTATTATCATTATCAGGTATTGGATGATAAGGAACAGTCATCTTTGGTTTAAATCAGCAATAATGACTTACATGGGCAACTTCAAATTAAGTTCATACACTGGGTAAATTGCCTAAATCATCAGAAAACAGAAGAATCAGAATTCAACAACTCACTGAATCTCCTTATACAGGATCGTACCGTTGTTGATTTGTGATGAATCCACAGTTGATATTCAAATAAGCGCGTCACGCACGACACAGCATACACGGAGGTGCGTTTACACAGTGCACATAAATCGGCGCACTGTTCATCGCGCGTCGGGAACTTGAGTACGTGCAAGGACTGGCGCTTGGGAAAACGACAAAGCAACAATCATTTAAAAACTAGAATTTTGTTTCAGATTCTTCAAAGTATTTTTTGTTGAGATGAGTATCTGTTAAATTGAAAACATTTAGAATTTAATTGTACGTTTTCAGGAAGATGGTCGTTGTTGAAAGGTATTCAAACATGCTACAGAGTTGCTCAACGCTAATCAACAACTCTGCATCCAATGCGTCAGCGTATTTTTATCACATTCGGGTGGCTAAAGCCACCCTTGCGCGATAAAAAATATGCAGACGCATGGATGCATCGTTGTTGATTTGCAATGAACAACTCTGTAGCATGTTTGAATACCTAAATAAACAATATGAATATCTAAAGGGTAGAATATATAACATTAAAAATGATTGATAACCACAATCTCTTGATTTGATAAAATATATTATCACAGAAAATCAGGTCACCATGTATCTTAACAGCCTACTTAACACATCTGTCTTTTCATTTATCTTTGATCAAAAATACCAAGACTAACAACCATTCCTGATAAGTTGATATGAAGCAATAGGATTCAAAATTGACAATTAAGCAAAACACAACAGAACAATGATGTTTTGATATCAAAAGGAAAACGTTTACCAGGAAATCAGGTCAACAAGTGTGTTGAAACATCCTTTTCATATCCATTTGTCAGGTTCTTCTCCCCAGAAGACCTCAAAGTTTTCTTTACACTCATATACTGGAGTGCAATATGTGAACAAGTCCATTTATCAACAGAGTTTTGTCTTTTCTACAAACAAAACTGTGTCACCTTTTGAGAAGGTGTGATGTTGAAATGTAGGCTGCATTTGAACATTAATAAAAGCTAAAAAATACCACACTTTTCATAATAACCAATTAGAAAGTATATTAGAAATACAATATTTAGTGAAATTGATAAATTTCAGTTTAGGAGAAATAATAGGATGTTTGTTGTTGTTGTATATTTAGAAGGATTCCTATGATGCATTGCAAACACTTAACTATAATTATTAACTATAATTCTTATATTTCCAGGTTTGAAAAGATAAAGTTTCCATGTAGTCAAACCCCAGATAATTCACTTTTATAATATAATCAGGTGAAAAGGTTAAAGAGTGTAAATTGAACAAAGACAACTTTCATATGTAAGTCCAGAAATGGCATCATTCAAGCTATAGCACAATTGTAGGAAGTCCCAGGTTTTGTGTTGTCTTGTGGCGTGTCTTGGACAAGCGAACTGGGAAAGGTACTATCTGCCAGTGGTTTTGTTAAAACACACAATGGCATGGGGAGATGTTCCTGGTTGCAATGATATGAATATAGGCTGATTGAGGTTCAATGCCCTAAAGGTTGTAATGGCATCTGGAATATTGTAACAAATATTACAACAATAGCTTTTAAATAGCTTGAAACATTTTTGTTGTGTACAACTAAAAAAACAATTCCTGTTTCAGATAACTTTGCATAGAAATGGCGTTAATAAACTGAATATGTTTGAAAATAAAGGTTGCTTGCTGACCAATACAAAACAATAAGTATTATACATCACATCATTCCCCACATCCTATACATCCAAACATCAATCCTACAGCAAAGTTCACCTCACCCCAGTTTCTCTCCATCTCATCTGTCAACGGAAACGCTACATCATGGATATGTCACTTGTGAAAACGCTTGCAAAACATGGTGATTGCACAGCTGTACAGTACTTGTATAAGTATCAAGTCATAAAATAATTTGATTTTTGTATTGGTTAACATTATAGGTTAGATTAGTTAGTTATACTTTTGGATATTAAAGCATCAGAATTGTCTTAAGGGAATCAAATTAGCTGGTTTAAGTTACAGCTTCAGCAGATGACAGTCATGGCCATCTGGTTTGTATACGTTTTAAGGTTGTACTCAGTGTAGAGACTGGATAAGATACACACACTACAATACTAATTCCTGTGTTTTTGTCTTTTTTTTGCAGACATTTGCAGACAAAGGGCACTAATATTTTAATCCCATTAAAAAAAATCAAGGTTGCCAAAAAGACTATACATCACATAAATTTCTCACATCCCATGCATAAAAACATCCATCTTTACAAAGTTCACCTCACCCCAGTTTTCTCTATCTAATCTGTCACTAGAGACACATAAATGCTACATCATGGATATGTCACTTGTGAAAACACTTGCAAAAAATTTGGTGATTACACAGCTGTAGTGTACTTGTACAAGTATCACAAATCAAACTGAACAAGTCACAAACTAAATTGATTGATGTATTGGTTAACATGATAGGTTAGAGCAGTTAGTTATGCTCTTGGATATTTAAGTGTCAAAATCATCTTTAGGGGAATCAAATTGGCTGGTATTAGTTACAGCTTCAGCAGATAGCAGTCATGGCCATCTGCTACATACAACTTTAAGCTTAAGAGAATGAACCCAGTTTACATACTGGGTCCGCAGTTCTGTTACTTGATACAAGTAACAGATACAACTCTCTTGATGGATAACTTGATACAAGTAACAGATACAACTCTCTTGATGGATATGCATACTTTTAATGAAATTTCATGCTAATTTGCCATGTGACACAATTTGACAGACAGGTCCTTTTTTCATTTCATGCTAATTTAGCATGTAACATTTTGCCTAGTTTACATCTTTTTTCCCTCAAGTGGGTCTACTCCTCCTTGATTAATTAAACTTGTTGTAACTTTGAGTCCTAGCCTGGTCCTAGCATTTCTTGGAATATCAGACAGTCAGACACCCCATTTCTTGGTGATATCTAAACAATTGGAAATAATTTGTAGCACTTTGGGCAAAACTGTGAAAACTAAGAAGTGAATCAAAAAAATTAAAAAAATGTTCCCTAGAACAATTAGATTATGATTTTAATTTACAACTTTAAAAATAGACTTAAAAGGGGGGTGTTGGTAAGTTGCTCAAAACAAATTTTTGTCAAACTTTAGAAAATTTCACTTGAATTGTTTGAATTTACCATTATCATAATATCAAACCTTTTTGCATTGACTTCATATAGCCATATAAATCACATACTCAATATCCTACTTGGACCACTTGTAATGAAATCAACACCACACTTGTTACTCTAGCACTAATTTGACATTTATTTCAGGCAAACATTTCATTTCATACCCCATTTCATAATTTCATCATAAGCTGATTACAACATCCACACAGCTCTCCATTTATTACATTAGGATCCGATTACATGGCAATTTCTAAATCGTTAACAAATTAAGTTGTATAAATCAGTATCATTTGTTTTTAATTAGTCATGATGTGTACAATATATAGATGAAAAGAAATGTTCTCTTTTATTATGCAGTAAATCTAACAGGAATATAGTATTTAAAACAATCAAGAATTGAGTTAAAGGTATGTTGCAACCATACTGCAGCAACGGATTTGATAATTTGACTGAGAATGTGGCTATGGCATTGGTCAAGCACTGTTGCTTGTGTAAGCACCATTTGGCAGATAAATGTAAGATGTGTATTGCATTGTAGTTAATTAATTGTAGCACGCGACCAGAACACAAGAGCCTTTTTACCTTTTCTTTATATAACCATGTAAATCACATACTCAATATCCTACTTGGACCAGTTGAAGTGAATTAAACACCACACTTGTTACTCTAGCGCTAATTTAACATTTTATTTCAGGCAAACATTTTATATCATGTCTTCAAAAGGCACCTATTGCTTGAACAGGTAATGCATAATTCATATACCTTACGATGTGGTGAACACTTACGAAGGGTTTTCACATCTTTGCGAAGTCTAGTTGTAGTTACGAGCTGAACCCTTCGTTAGCTACGATGCATCTTTATGTTAGTGAAATCGACCCCCTGTAAATGCAATGTGTAAAAGTTCAAAATTTAGAAGCTATTAGCACTTATACATAAAATTGGCTCAATTAACTTTAAGTGTGACATGAACAAAGCTTTCACCATCCTGCTGCCCTTAATTGAGAACAATTACCACTCAATTAGAGCATGGATAAAGGAGCTTTTGATACTCAATTGAAATCAGATTTGCTTCTGTGCATATTATAGAATACTTCTGTTTGATAATGTCTAAGTAATTATACCATATATGCTCCCTCTGGGTATGTGCCTGTGTCATAATTCCGCACCCATCAACAAACAACCCCTACCACCCTGTGTGACATGCACGCTTGTATCATCCGCCACATGTTCATCGCACATTTCAAGCTCTAGTGGAGCTTACCCATATATAGCACACATATTTGTACAAGTCCCACAGAATCTATACAATCTGTATTAATTACTTTGTAAGATCCCTTCGAACTACCAAGAAGGACCAATCAAGCAATGTCATAAGACATAAATTGGTCTTGGCTTCCTGAAACGCACAGCTGTTTACTTGAATGTTTATGGAATAAACACTAAGCCAGTTTCCATACTTTGTTTGCACTCATATTGCATGGTACAACAGTTGTTTATAAACAAAATAAGTTATCCACCATGTCTCAAGTGACCTACATTTTGCATTTATATCATTACAATAAGAAGATACTTTTCTATCAGATAATTTTGAACACTGTCAGGAACAGTAAAAAAACTTGGAACAAAAAAAACCCAAACTTTTTCATTCTGGTTGGGATCATATGTCAATGTGCATGACCATCAAACCAATTTGATTGATCATCATATAATGTCACATTGCAACAAGAAAAGTCAAATTATGTGATCTGGTGAGGTTTGTGTATACTGTAACCTCAGTGCACAAGATGCATTCGAGAGAAAAGCTTTTCTTAAATTTTTAAGGGTTTGTCTTCAACAGGCATTTTTGGAAGGTTTAGGTTTAAAATGTGTTTATGATATTTTGAGGTAATTATACTTTGCAACAATCAGCACCTCACAAAATCCATTTTCAGATTAAGTACATTTAATGTATTTAAAAAACGAGTTGCTATTCCATGTTTAGATTTTGCCATAATGCTGTAAAGTATCCTACATTATATTTATTTAATGCCACAGTATTTTGTTGTTGTTGAATTTCTGATAACATTTTAAGTGTATCCCACCTTGGAATTTACGTAAAATTCAGCATATTCCAAAAATAGTTATAACACATCTTTTGTAGTTGAACTCACTATTACGAATAAAAAATAGAACATATATGCATTTTCCATAATCAACATGATTTGTAAAAAGTAATTCCAAATTGTACCAGACAAATTGATGTTAATCACATTATTTTCAATACAGATTATGTTCCTGAGATTGGAGAGGCACATTCTCATATAGTCACTCTGTAGCATATATACATGAATAAACCTCCCGTTAGAGAACCAGAACCCTGAAGCCATTTTTTTACAAAATACTAGTTATCCCTATTTTAAAACTATTAATTTCAAGATTTCTCACAAACTTCATTTTTCTATCTATACATAATAACATTTGAAATCTCTACTTAAGATCTGCTAATCTGCATCTATTAGGCAAAAATTGTATGATATTATTGTCAAACATTGTGCCATGAGATATTTTTCTCTCTGCATCATTTTTATATTATTAGGCTAGTGTAAAAATACAATGTTGGAGGTTTTAGTTAAATTGAAATGTCAAACAATCTAGTTTACATGCCAGATATTTGAAAATTTATAAGCCTATCATATATCATTTTTGAAATTCAAGTGCATCTGTCATAAAAAGTGTGCAGCTATTATTCCTTTAAAATATAAATGAAAAGTGTAAGATTAGAAATGTACAAATTAAATTGAAAACATGGTATTTGCAATAAATATGTTTTTGTCCTCCCTTATGTTTTTCCAAAAGGTAGCTTAAAAACAGGAGCTTTCTTTGCTGTAAATAATATCTTTCATTCATATGAACAGCATTCATCTCTGAAGACAAGATTTCAAATGTTGCTTATTTTTTAAACTTGAGCACAAGAGAAAAGCTCCTGAAAATTTGGTATTGTGAGTTATTATTTCACTTTTATTAAAGGATTAAATTAAAAATAGGTTTGAGTGACAACAAAAAATATGTCATTACATTTGCTGTTTTGAACAAAGGTGGTTTGAAATACACTCTTGCAGGGAAAGAAATGTAAACATTCTTTTGTTCACTACTTTCAAATTTAAAAGAATGGTTGTTTGTATCTCTGGATCCATATGAATGATAAGGATGGGTTTGGATAAAAATATAACATTTTAAACATACAATTAGGTTTTTTTTTTAATTGAGTTTTTTGGTATATAGCACCAGAAAGTCAACTTTAATGTGATTTATGTAAAATTAAAAAAAAAATCTTAGACAGACAACTTGGTTGTTATAAAACATCAAAATCAACAACTGCCAAACAGGAATATGTAACTCATTTCAGGTTGCAATTTACAATTCAAACTAGACTTTTTTTTTTGATAAACAGCAATGACATAACCTTCTAAAATGGCTGATTTTTCCCTATAAATCAGACCTTATATTAACAAATACACCTACACAACACAAACCTGGTGTCCTGGTCAATACAAAAAAATATATACACTGAGACCTGAAAACGCGATAATGTCACAGATGACATTTGTAACTCTTTGGGATTACCACAGGAGTTGTTGGGATTAAAGAAATCTCCCATGACTTTTAAAATTGACATTTCAACTATCAAATCCATGCAGCTATTGACATAAGTTGACACTCGGAGTTAATATTTTAGAGATTTACACTCTGTTTCCTGCACTGAATAATTGAAGATAGAGAGAGTGAATGAACAAAATAAGATTTTAGAATTTTCCATCTTATGGTCAGTCTTATCTCTTAGGCATTTTATAGCTAAATATAGCAATATACTATTAAAAATGTTGCAAAAAGATAACATCTTACATTGAAATTCAAACAGTTATACAAATGCTGCATCTTTGACATCATATGGAATTGTTAAAAACATATTCAAAGGTGTATTAGGTTTCAATTAGCACATCAATTACATAAATAATGTTGACATTATTCCTTCTAATAGCTTTACCTCTTTTGTGTTCTTTGTTTGCTCTTTATTAACAGCAGGGTGCCACAACACATGCTTTTTGGGTATTGACAAGGTTCAAAATAATCAAAGGCAAGGGATTACCTTTCTGCTCTTATTCAACATATCTTGTAAAATAGGTGTGCCCTTTGAAACTGCATTTAAATGGACACCCTGCACAATTCTTATGAGAATTCAAGGGCGGATGTTACTAAAATATCTTTCACATTCGAGACACAAAACATCAAAACCTGCCGCAAAATAAGTCTGTTATATTGACCACGGTATTACTATTTGCTAATTTTAAAAATAACATTAAACTTTAAAAAATCGTTTTTTCAGTGAGTGCAAAAGCTGTCTGCAACATCGGCCATATTTATCTTTATTATTCATTACTGCGCATGCGCGCAAGGAAAACCACGTAAACACTATCTATCTTTGACCGTGCGCGGCGCTGCGAATAAGATTCCGACTTCGGTCCTCGTGACACATAACCGACAAATACGAGACCAGGAATTCAAGTGCCAAGCATCACCTAAACTAGACATTCTCAAATGGTCAGTATTTCTAGAAGCAAAATGAAAGATATATGTTGTCTTTGTAAAAACATGGAAAATTCATGCTTTAATATAAATACAATGTATATATTTCTTGGTTACAAATTAAAAATCAGTCCAAAATGTTATGGTTGGTCAAATTTTTTTATCAAATTATGCAATTATCCCCAGGGCAATATCTCTTTAAGAAAAATAGGAGCAATGTAAAAATCCTTTCTCACCTTGAGGCTGTTTGTTGATCAGCCGTGCAAGATTGAAAATAACAAGATGCTTTTTGGTATTGTTCACCTGCAAGAGGTGATGTAAATGGTGCTCCATGGCTACTTGCAAATGGAAATGGCTTCTGCTCCATATATTAATCCATTTGTAACAGGAAATTATGTGGTACTGGTCTTTTTTCTTTCTTCCAGGTTAGTTAGGGAGCAGTCAGTCTTATTTCTCAGTCTACATAATGTGTTAAAAATAAACTGCTTCTTTGCTCCTTTCCTATCTGTAAGGATTCCAAACATACACTCATCATTTCTTAACTAAGATTTAGTTGAGCTTTAGTTAAAAAAATAATCTACATTATTTTTGATACCGCATGTTTGATATTCTCAGCAGCTTCAACTACAATCCAGGTTGGGAAACATAGCAAGCATTAAGCTCAGGGTATCATTACAGGTGTTAGAAAGCTGTGAATATTACATGAGTTGTAGAGTCATGTTTATCCTCTCGTCACATCCATCTTGCATGGTATTACCATTAAAACCTCCCCTGATGGATGTTGTTACCATTTGAAACTACCCTTCATGGATCCGGTTACCATCCATTATGGATGTAGTTTCTGGCTCCCAGACAAACAGGCTTGTTTGTTGCTTGTTTATCTGCATATTGTTATGCAAGTTCGTGAGGAGCAGCTTAATATTGATCCATTTTAGTTCATTTTTAAGTTACCCACTTTCTACATCTACGTCAATTCTTGAAAGACCATCAATTGATTGGTATCACTTCAAGTGTGCAAGAACACCACATCCGGTGCAGAAGAACATCTAAATCAGAAGACCCACCACCAACAAATGTGTTCACAAGACGATAACGAAGAAAATGGTGCAAGTAAAAAACAAGGCTGATGCTGAAATTAGATTGGTGATGC
>JXSR01S007897.1:43656-54546 GCA_000969725.1 Ophiothrix spiculata
TAATAGAACCCTTATTTTTTCGGGTGACACAAACCAACATGAGGGATATAACTACCAAGTCCAGTGATCTAGAAAGTCACTTTCCCGAAAACCTCTAATTTTTTCGGGAGGGGCGATCAGTCTGCTATGTAGAACTCGGGCTTTCTAGTAAAGTGGTATGTGATAGTGGATAGTAACCCAGAAAAAATCAAGGTCCTAGGATCGGACTAATAGTAACACCGAAAAAATCAAGGTCCTAGGATCGGACTAATCAAAGTACACAACTATTTTGGTTTTAAAATCTTTGACATGGTTTTTGACCTTGAAATGACATTCAATCTTGATAAACATCTTGTACAATATTACTTGTGGGTGTACCCCCTGGCATTTATCTCATGTGTAAATAAACCAATCATCCCTGAAGGTTTGTTGAGGACATCACCAATTTCATTTCAGGTGGTAGCATCATGAATATTTCAAGCTAACGTTTGATGAAATAAAATGTACGCCTTGGATGCGATTACTTTCTACCTGAGTAGATATGATGGTAAGGTGCCTTGATTAATGTTGATAAGGCATAAATTACTCAGTGCAATTTATTTGAACAAGACTGATTTTTCTGCTTGAATTCTTGGCCATGTTTACTTGGCCTTATATTTATGCATAATTGCTCCAGAAAGATGCACTTTGCTTATCCCAAATTTAAATTCAAAGAGGATTTTAACAAATAAATCAACTGGTACATAACCCTTACTCTCGCACGCTTAAATACAGTCTAAGTCCAAATACGTCATGAAAAAATTCCGGGTTCCCCCCGGTTCCCCCTGGGATTCGAACCCCCGACCCCCGCTATCCCGTTCCAATGTCCAGCTATGCCAAGCCACCGAGCGCGGCCTGCCCGGGCAGCAATTTCCTGATCATCTATATCCGCCGTCTGTGACGTATTGGGACTTAGGCGAATTCTTGATTTCTTACTGTAGTACTTTGTAGTACGTAGGAGGGTAAGGGTTAAGTGATGCATATGTACTACACGCTGATGATGTTAAATAACCCTTACTCTCGCACGCTTAAATACAGTCTAAGTCCAAATACGTCATGAAAAAATTCCGGGTTCCCCCCGGTTCCCCCTGGGATTCGAACCCCCGACCCCCGCTATCCCGTTCCAAAGTCCAGCTATGCCAAGCCACCGAGCGCGGCCTGCCCGGGCAGCAATTTCCTGATCATCTATATCCGCCGTCTGTGACGTATTGGGACTTAGGCGAATTCTTGATTTCTTACTGTAGTACTTTGTAGTACGTAGGAGGGTAAGGGTTAATATATGTTATCCAGCAGTTACTTATTAGCAAATCAATGGTACTCTTAAATCTGACTTTGTTTGACTTTCAACTTTATATTACAAGAGTGATTTTGTACTTATTAAGTTAATAACAAATTGAAAACACATAATGTTTTTCTGTTTGAATGAAGGACAATCACATAGGGGACTGCATATTTCAAATTTTGAAGTTTGATTTGAAATTACCTCTATTTTGGTTATATCTCCTTAAGAAAACATATTCTAATTACATAACAATATCTAACATATTTTTAGTATGGCTAATTAGTATTTTTATCTTGTTAATGAGTATCAAAGTGTCATGTCTTTTTATGCTTTTTAAAGCTTGTTATCTTGTAGTGTACGCAACACATGTGGCACTTTGACTGAAAACCCAATTAAATACATTCAAACTGAAAAAATACAGGTTGCATTTTAATCATCCTTAAACAGATTTTTTTTAAAGAGATGTTTTTAGTTCTGAGACACTAAAATATATTTACTCTAAAAATCTGCTAATTAGGTTGATACTTCAAAACCAATTAGTATTACCACAATTGAGCATATTTTCGATATATCTCACCAGTGAAACTATGTTTATGAGAAAAATGTTTCATTGTTGGCTAAAATCTCTGGATTCCTTTAATATATAATGGATACTTCTAAACAGAGATCTCTATGGGAGAAGTCCCACAACACATCATTCCACATGGCGGTCAAATAATGCCAATCCACACAGCCATGACCAGAGAGTATCTATACCAAATAATCAGATTAGCTTTCCCAAATGAAATATCCAAATCCTTCATTTTATCTCAATATTTCCACCTTAGTTTTAATCACAATGCTCTTGTTCTATCTGGGAGCTATTTACATTTAAATTGTGCTCAACCCTACAAAGTAACCTGTCTGGGAATAATATCAAAAGATATGTTATGACTTATATACTCCAAAGGACTCTCTGCCTTCTGGCAATCACATTTCTTGAACTGGTTGTACAAATGTCTACAGGGCAAGGATTCCTGTGAGACATTTTGGTAAGATTGAGTGTATTTTATTAAGGTAATTAGTGTGATTAATGTATGCAAATGTAGTAGGATATCTCCTAGCAATTTTTGAAATATGATATATGCACTTAAATGTTTTGAGAGTTTTACAAGGTCCAAATGACTATCTAAAAACCTAGCTGCAATGGAAGACATGTCTTTGTAATTTGAGATAATGAGAATTAAACTGAATTGAGCCAATTTCATATTATTGGTAAAAATTAAAACAACAAATTATGACAATTATTTTTGGTAAACTGAAGTCTCAAGTAATTTGAGTCCATTTTCACGATATTTTTGTTAGGATACATAATTCAGATGTAAAAATTTACACAAGGGATATGAAAAAATATGTGCTTTCATCACTTCATGTGGGGTATCAAATATGGAATTTAACTAAGTAGGGGTCAAAAACGTAAAACAGTCACACACCTTTAAGAAAGTATGTAAATATGTAACAAATCAGGTCAGCTACCTTTTAGGAGGAACATTTTGATATGTGACATCAAATTCCTGTTATTATTTATGATTTTTTTTTTATTACAGTTGAATGCAAAATAAATGTGATTCTAGACTAACATACTAAACCTAATTAAGCAATTATGAACTAATCAAATTGATAAGATGTTGTTAGCACATTCTTAGACGTTCATCCAGTCCAATAACCACATTTCAATATGCTGTTGGGCATTTCTTGTTTTAAAAAGGATGACTTCTTCAGAGAATTGAATATCAATACATTGATGTAAGAATAAACAGGAAAGCATAGCGATGAATCATCTCCGGTCTTGATTCCTCCCAATGAAAATTCCTAGGAATGAAATTATTGCAAGAGACAGGAGTCG
This sequence comes from Ophiothrix spiculata, assembly GCA_000969725.1. Taxonomy (NCBI): domain Eukaryota; kingdom Metazoa; phylum Echinodermata; class Ophiuroidea; order Amphilepidida; family Ophiotrichidae; genus Ophiothrix; species Ophiothrix spiculata. The sequence goes on from JXSR01S007897.1 coordinate 46,842, forward strand.
TCAGCACCTATCTGATGAAGACACTGTGGATTTTTTCATTTCATTAATTTTTCTTGATTATAAGTCTTAAGGCTGCAGTAAGTTACTTACGCTATTCATATTGGAATGTGATATTAAATACAATATTCATACTTGCTAGGAATCAAAAATTAAACAGTTTAGCGTCTAACAAAAGTGCATGGATGATTGAGCACTCGGTGAGTGACGGGCTCATATATTCAAAGACATGTCAAAGACTTTTTGGTAGATATCCTCAATTTTTCTTCATATCTATATTTTAGCATGTTTGTGCACCATATTAATAAATGGAAACCCGCATTATAGTCTTGAGCATTAACAAATGTGAACCCCATGAATGTCTTGAGCATTAATACCATTCCATATGCTTTAAAATTTGGGAAGTTTTTAACATTTTACTTTGAAGAATTTTATGCCAATTTTTTACCCTCAAATAATCACAAGTTTCATCTTTAAAAGTAAGTACTACATTTACAAAATGCAACATAACCAAATTTTTTTGAATAAAATACCCCAAGCTCAAGATCACTGTAACACAAAAAACCTTAGCATGGGTACCTGTTTCTAGAAATTACACCTCTTAGGAATTGAGACCATTGAGATATGAGCCAGTCCAAGCAGCATCCCTATCCCTGGCAAGCAGTGCATAGTGCATAGAACCTTCAAATGTTCTCATGTGAGCTTATATTATTTATAGTATTGAATCTATGGTTTTGTTAAGATATTCGGATATAATTCTAACCAATTATAGAACATTTTAATGTCAAGTTATTTTTAACCTATCAAAATATTCCACATTGATGAAATATTAGCCAATTGTCAAAATACCCATTCAAGAAATGTACTTTAAAACAGTCTGATTACCATGGTTTGCATTTATATTTTCTTGAGATATTCTTTATCTGATGTATATGATTAAAATTGCCACTATACTTGAGTCCACCTGCTATCAATATACCATAAAGATAATACTTAGATGGGAAAATTTGGGGAAATATTTGTCTTTTTTGTGTTGCCATGGTTGTATACGATGCCATTAATAGTCAACTTGAGGACTATACCTGACATGTGTATTGAAAAAAGTATCATTTTCTTATTCATCTATTTCTTTGTTGTAACGTTTGTAATATAAGTTTGTCATATAATTTCAGCTTATCATCAAATCTGTAGATTTTGATGGGTTTTTTTTTTCGATTTTACACATTAAGTGCATATGAAATCATCAATATAATATATATTCTATGTGCATATCTTCTATTAAATCATTGTGTATGAATACAAAAATAATGCATTTTGTGCTAAAATCGTAGTTGTCCAACTGAATCGGCTTCGCCTCGTGAGCGCAGACAACTCTAACTTAAGCACACGGTGCATTATAATGTACAATTTGACCCGCATCAAGTAGGGCGCAGTTATTAATCCATAGTCATACACTCTGTGTGTACTGCACGTGTCACCTAGCCAATCAGAACGCAAGAATATAAAGTACGCGGAGTGCAGTGAATTTTCACAATGCACTGCGCTTGTTGCGTTCCGGTTAGCGTGGTGGGCGTTTAGTGCGTATGGAAGTTTCATTGCTTTTGTCGGGTGATTATACACTTAGTTTAGAGAAGTTGTTGATTTTGATAATCATATTAAAGGCTTTATTTCTTTTCACAAAGATGCAATATTATTTTTCTGTCGTGCATAAATTAGATTAATAAATTTGCATTCCATAATGCTCGTAAAATGAGACAAAATCAATGCACTTGCGGTAAATTTTGATTGCAGTCCAATGCACTCGGCCCCTACGGGCCTCGTGAATTGGACGCATCAAAATTGACTGCGCGTGCATTGGTTTTGTCTCATTTTACTCGCGTATGAAATGCGCATTTATTAACCTATAAATAAAACACTATGATACTACAAGCAGAATGCACCACAGCACTGACCGTGCATTTTGGTATTCCAAGCACTGGACTTGGTAAAGATTAAACTGCATTGATTGTACCTTGATATATGGTGATCTTTGACAGAGGCTAGGTGGATATTCTACTTTTCTCTAAAGATTAATGACTTTTTTAAAACGCAGCAACATGCGTAAAAATATATTTTTGTGATATTGGTGTAAAATTGGCAAGAATAAAGTGGGGTCACAAAAGTAGAGGGGTCACAAATTGTACTATCCCCTTGGTAACCAATATATGGGAGCAAACATTTTACTGAAAAAATGCAACTGAAGTCAGCCAAATTACAGACTTTTATCAATGTTTTCAATGACTTTACGAGGCCATTTTGGTTAACACATTAACTGATTTTTCATGCTATCAAGGCAGCGTTGTGATGGTGAACTAAAATCTAAAACATAAACATTAGAATGCCGTATTTTTCTTTTGTTTACATAAAAATTGCAATTTTTGCCTCATTGGAATGCTCAATTTGTAAGTAAATTATGCGAATGCGTATATCAGACAAAATGTAGATAATGTAGATACTAAAATCAGGCTATTCACAGCTCAAACAGGGCGAACTCAGAGTCATAATTCAAGCCCGTGTTTTGGGGCAAAACAACACAGGTTTGTTACATTATCATTCAAAATCAACACAACACATTTATAAAATATTATTTGTAATTCAATAAAAAGTATCAAGCCTACAATCTGTCAAAATTTGAAAACAGGCGAATCGTTCGAACATCATAAAATTTTAAAGGTGTAAATTTTTCGAAGTAGTTTATTGGCGTAATTTTGACCTTGATAATGGACGTGAAATCACTACTAAAGTCTCATGTATAAACTAGAGACTCTATTACATATGTACGCCAAAAATTGTATTATTCTAATATGTGTAAGTAGGTAAAAAGTTGCAGTAAAGATGCCGTTGGCAAAAATGGCACCCATTTAGGGACTGTAGCCTTAATTTGTAAAAATTAGACGATGCTCTAACTTAGCCATTAAGGCACAAGCTGCTTGCAATCTTCAATCAAAAATAAAAAAGGTATGTACCGGTACTACTTCAAACAAAATAGAATAATGAAACTGAATAGAATAATGAATCTGAAGTGTGGGTAAAACATCAATGGTGACATTTTCTATGTGTGACATCTTAAGTAAGTATCACTTTATTCAAAACAAAGCATTACAAAACATGTTTCTCATCATGAAATTGATTTTTGGCACAAAGCGAGAAACGTGCTTGGTGCCTAGGGTATAGCTAAGCATTATGGTTAGACTATGATATTACAAAAGAGAAATATGATTGATAGTGGTATGGAGGATGCTTTGTACCATTTTGTTTAGCACTACAAAATTCATACACGGTATACCATCTTATGGTAAAAAATTTAGATTAAAAATGTGGCTGGATTTTAATCTTGATTCTAAACATTCCGATTCAGCATTTACATGATATTATAACTCATTCACATCTACTCTGTGGCAAAGTGTATAGTTTGGAGATTCATAAAACAGATAATAGTTGAAAAGGTAGATGTTCAGATTTGAGCAGTTATATTTTTGTTTATGAACTGCATCCATTAGTGTTGATACAACAGATGCAGCAACCTAAGGGTGTGTTCATAGTATGACAACCTTAATTTAGAGATAACTCCCTATTAATAATACTTGAAAAGATAGATGTTCAGATTTAAGCAGTTATAATATATTTGTTTATGAACTCGGTCATTAATATTGATGTAAAAGATGTGGCTACTTAAGTTTGTGTTCATGGTATGACAACCTAAATTTAAAGATAACTCCCTTGTAAATAATAGTTGAAAAGATAGATGTTCAGATTTAAGCAGTTATAATATATTTGTTTATGAACTCTTGTCATTAGTATTGCTGCAAATGCATCAGTTTATTTTGTATATTTATTGTCCAATTCTGATAAAATCTGAATAAGGCCCGATTTAATCTTACTTTTATTTATTAGAATTCTAATTCTAACCAATAGAAATGGATTCAGATTTCATCTCACATAGCACACCAACTGATAAATATATTCCCTGGATGATTGCTAAAGAAAACTTCAGATTTCCGATCAATAAACAAGGCTATGTTTTGACTTGCTACACACAGAGAAGTAGGATGAGTTCATATTGAAGTTTAAGGATGACATTTGCATCTAAACATTTTCAATATGTGTCCTAAGAGTATTTATTCAAGAAGATTGATTTCATGAAGTTGTTTAGGAGATGGGTACATTGGTTAGATCAAGAATTGTAAATATTTATTGTCTTATGGGAGTGGTATTCAATTACCAAATTGAGCTGATCTATAAGGATACAAGGGTATAATATATTTTTTTTATTCTCTTCTTTTTCTTTTCATATTATGGATTCCCACTTTGCTGCTTTTTGATTCGACTAATAGGTAAGTTCAATAAACAAACAAACGCAAACTGAAGAAAAAATATGTGACCAGGCATCATGAATGTAAAGGCACCAAATTTCATTTTGCACTACTTTTGAGAATACATTCTAGAGTCACATGGTCACATGTTTTTTTTTGTTTTCATTTTACAGATCAGTTATAACTTTTAAGATAAATAATTGTTTTAAAAATATATTCTTTGTTGAAATTCAGAAATAAGTTTACATGTATGTAAAAGACTCTCAGTAGAAATATCTTGGTAACTAAAATTATATTGGAAGCCAATGGAGTATACGCATTGATGTTCCTCAGTATAAATGTCTTTTTATCCTTGCAAACACGCACTAAACCAGGAGAGGTTGAATTACAACAGTTATGTGCATTATCTGTATTGATCTTACAAATTGCACTGAGTATCAAATTTTACAACCTGACATCTACATTTCCTTGAAACCAATTATAGCACTTTCCATTCAGGGTTTGAAAGGATTCCGAGAGCTCACCTGATAAAACATAATTATCTTAGAGTGAACCAAGTATAGAAAATCTTGAATGACCTTTAATATTTTTGAAATTAGTGATAATCTTGAGAATAACTTTGAAATATGATTTCAACTCAATATTAATTTGAATTCATTATAAAAATGCACTATTTTAGGAAAAGTAAGCCAGTCTTCCTATTGAACCTGGATAGATCTATTTCGAGAGGTTTTTTTACCACATGCTATATAGTGAAGATCCTTGTATGATACTCAAAACCACAGCCCTTGCCTTATCTTTGGCTCAATTAGAAGGAGAAATTATCCCTTTGAAGATGTTGTCTCCATGGCTATCAATATGTGGATTATTATTTTCAGGGCTGTTTTCGAACCTTCTGATAAAACAAGAGAAACTTATTCTTCTCTGTGTGATAATTTAGGGTCTTTTTCAAGTTAAATCAGTGGTGTTTAGGTAAAAAAAGGCACCCCATGTAATGCAGATAATTTTGTCACATGTAATTTACCTCACACTTTACAATAAAGCAATATCTTGAGCAGAAATCTTTCTAATATACCTATATTTTAGCATTGATTAGATCTGACACAATGTATTCATTATAGTGTGATTCATTATACATAATTCAATTATCTGACAGATCCTGAATAAAAATGTTCAGTCTAATTTTCTCAAAGTTTTACTATTTGTACACAACAAGTTTATTACACCACTATACTGAAGTGCACAGCTGCTACGCTGGTACATACACAGCGGTAGCTGTAAGGCACCTTTGAAGTAACTCATGATGGTACTTGTTTACCCAACAAGGTTTAATATTATTACACACCATTATACCTTCAAAACTACAACACTGGTTCACAGAAGTAGCGGTAGCTTTGAATAAACTCCACAGGTACTTTGGAATACATTGCTGTACTTGGTTACAGCAGCTAGAGCTACATTTGTGTATGTACTTAGTAGAAGGAAGGATACGGTACTGTAAAGCTCAAGTTGTTGAACACAAAATAGTGTTGTAGCTTGTAGTAAGCTGGTTGTGTATGAATTTTATAGATATCAAAATCATTATGATTATGTAACTTGACTCATGTTGATTTTAACAGAAGACCACTTTTGCACATTTTAAATTGACTTATACTTTTCTGCCCATTCATCTAACTACTTTCTTTAGTAGATAGCATTTCAATGAATTAATGAACATTTCACAGTAGTTATATATAATTTAATTTCTTATAGATAACCATGAGATACAAAATTAGGATTTAGAAAAGTCAGGATAGTCACACCACCATCACAGAATGATATATTGTAAATTAATTCTCTCTTAATTTTAGCCATATCTGTGTAATTGGTTGTACTCTTTTAGGATTTACTACACTTTTAAGCTTTATTTAGAGCATTTCGATAAGTTTTTCATTCTAAGTGGAATCTAGGCTTGTCCCTTTAAGTTATTTTCTACTACCTTTTTGTGACCAAAACATAAACATCATGGTTTATTTACCAGATAAAAGATCAAACAAAGCTCTTGGAGATAATTTAATACATATTAAAAGAGAAACAATTCCATCAAAAATAATTGTTTGCCCATCACAGGTAGTGTAGGCGCAAAATGTTATGAATTAAAGTCCCGTGAGCATTTCATGAAGAAAGTAGGCCACCTTTATAGATACCTTCAGGAGATCTCGAAGAACAGAACAAATGATGTTGCCAAAAATGTAGTCGCGTAGGGGGCGTTTCCTGCTCTCTTTTTCAAAATGGCCCCCAAAATACCAAAAATGTTCAGAAAGTGCTATTTTTACAATGAAGTTTCAATGAAAATGTACTAGACGAGACGTCAAGATGTCTATATTGAACCCGAAATAACTAGGATATGAAGATGTCGCCGTATGCACATATCAATTTCAAAATGGCCGCCAAAATAGCATATTTCTATAAAACTTAAACAAAACAGTCTTTATATGCCTAATATCATAAACAATCAGCAAAAAGGAACTTTGAGGGTTACAGCAAGATCATTATATACCTCTACCGAGTAAAGTCGATAATTAGTTTTAGAATAACCGCCTTAGTACATTTCCCCAAAATAATGCCTATATTACAACAATAGTAAACACAGTAAATATTAAAGAGAATGAATTTAAAAATTAATTTGAGGGTTCACAGAGTCGTTCACCATTGAAATATGAGGGTAACATGTTTCAAATTCAAAATGGCGTCCAGCATGAGGTCTAAAATGGCTGTCAAATACTGGTTTTAACTCAAAAAATGACAAGAAAACATTATTCAATATTCAAAATATTCGATAGAAAATAATTTTCAGGGTTGTGCCACATTTCTGTATCCCAAATTATGTTGTTAACATCCGAAATGTCAACCAAAATGAAGCAAAAATATTATTTATACTCGAAAATTGATTAGAATGACTTTAAAAGGCATTAAAAATATTGAATATTCAAATTAACCCAGTTAAAATAACTCTAAGGATTACAAAAGGATAATATCATTCCTCTTAATGTTGTAAACAAGTTGCAAATCCAAAACAGCGCTCAAAAATTATATCTATAGCAGCCACCAAACTTCTATTTCCCCCTAAAAAGTGAAGTTAGAGCGACTGTAAATACACTATCAAATACATCAAACATTCCAAATAATTAAAACAGAATGGCTCTAAATCTAAAAATCTCTCCACAAATCATGTTATAACATGCTTTTAATCCAGATGGCGCCCAAAATGAGCTTTAAATTAACCACAAAAATATATATTACATTCTTAAAAATGCAATTGAAAGACTATAAACAGCATAAGCAACTTGATATCTGTCAAATAGTCAATGGAATAT